>JASAND010031582.1:0-35578 GCA_030248195.1 Trissonchulus latispiculum | reverse complement strand
CGTGAAGGGCTTGAAATTTTTGGAAGTCAAAGATAACCTGGCTGTAATTTCCGGGCTCGTCAGCCTTTTCAAGGATATACTATTGCAAAATCTAAATGTTCAGAAATTTTTACGATTTGGATTTTGCCTTCTTGCGGATTCTGGATGGCACTGAACATAAGGAAGGACCGGGAGGACAGCGCGAACTCGGTCGCTGTGCTTCTACCCGTATCAAGCTATATAGTCAAGTGGGAAAAACTCACTTTTCAGATTTTTGGCCAGAACGTTTTACTGGTTTGAGATATCGAAATACTGACTACACAGGCAGCTAGGCCTAACAGAATAACAAGAGCGTAACAAGCGCCACGCTCTTAGTTATTAGGCTTTACGACATAATCTTTAAGATAACGGCTGGCCCAGCTCTCATAAATTAGACCCATCACTTCAAAGAAATTTGCACGTAATGCCTACGTTCTAAAGCTCAAGAACACATACACATGTCGAAACTTACTTAAACATCGTTTTAATTACCCTGGGGCAATTCAACTGCTCCTTCTGCTTGAAGCAGTTCGGCAACATTCTGAATCTGACTGGCAAGATTGGCAATTCTTGCGATTTTGGCCACTTGAGCCTCAGTTGGCCAGGACGTCTGCTTCCGCTTCGTGGTTCGTTTTCTGGGATTTACACGTGCCCGCGGTGAAGATGCGCTGGAATCAAGGGAGGAATCAGCAGACTTGCCTTTTGGAGGTGTGACGAATTCTGACGAACTGGGTCCCGGCGTGGAGACGTCTTTAATAATCCTGCACCTATTTCAACAAAATAATATAGAAAGCAAATAGCAATATATAAATACATAAAACTGGCACACAAAACACATGGATCGACGTGATTCCAGTTCTGCTCCCGGTTCTTCAAAAGTACCGAAACCAGAACCAATTTTAGAATGCTCAAAAGCAGCATTTTGTTAGAATTTCAATCAATTTATCAAAATTTTTTTTGAATTATTTAAATTTAATTAAAAAATTTAAAATTTTTCGTTTTTTAAAAAACTTTGTAAAAATAGTCTAGCAGACTAGCAGTCTTACCGCTCGTACTAGCAGTGCTTCTGACACGGGCAACATCTGTCGTGTTAGTTAGTTAGTTAGTTTGCTTCTGGAGCCTATTAATGAATAAAAATCAAGAATAATGCTGGTGCACGCTAAAAAGCCAATTACAAAGTGTTTAGCTAAATTGTTAATTGTCTGAATTCAACCGACAAGAATAGAACACTATAGGGATTAGAATAGAGCGCACAAGAATACTAAATAGAACACAATTTAACAAACGCATAGAATTAAACTGATATAACGCGTTCTTTCTCATCAAGCCAGCACAACATATCACACCACCTGACAACACCATACTAAACTAAATTTTTGTGTCAGACCATAGCCAACAACTACTATCAAGTCTATTTAGGCGAACTACTGCTTTACGTCGTCGAACGAACCCCCCTTCATTTTTGTCTTTTTCTTTTTAGTTCTTAACAGTTCCTTCCCTTCCAAAAACAAGCTCAAGTCTCAGAAGCAGCAAGAGCCGGTTGATGCCGACTGGTGCTAACCAGTGCGGATTTGTCAAGCGATTCTGCTTTGATGTTTTGTTATTTTGAAAATCAGGTACAGAATTTGAGCCGCCAGGTTCAGTCATTGTCTAACCAATTAGCTTCTCTAACAGCTAGCGAATCTTTTGGACAACTATGTTACCAGCGTGATGGCGCTGATCATTTTGGGCGGAACTTTTTGCTCCAGGGCCGCCAGTTGCCGCTGCCTGCCTCGCTCCTGCCCGGGATGGATCGAGGATGAGTTCTTTTGATTTTTTTGTACTGAATAATAGTTAGAATTCTGTTTCTGTGTCTGAGAATTCTGTTTCTGTGTCCGAGCCTAGTTATTCCGTAGGTGCTTCAATTAATTGTTCTGATGTTGATTTTGTTCATGACTTTGTTCCCGAATCTATGCCATGTTCATCTTCATCTCATCTTGTATTTGCTTTTCCTGTTTTCATAAATGCTCATATAAATGTCTTATACACTAAGACGCTCATTGATACTGGCTCAGGTCCTAATTTTATTAGCAAAGCGTTTTGGAGCAAATTTAGTCAGAGACCACTCATTCCCATTTCTTGCAAGCCTAGAAGCGTCACTGACAGTCATGTAAGGTGGGAGTATCCTTTTGTGCAGTCCTTTTATCGTAATTTTTTGAAACGCTGTAATTTTCGCAATTTTGGGAGTTGGAAAGAGTTTTATACATTGTTTTAAAGCACATTCAGATGAGCTTACGAAACCAGCAAAATTAGGACAAAACTAGCAAAAAGTTTTTGACATACTGACTTCTGACAGGCTCCTGACCGAGCCAAAAATTTGCGAGATTTGAAAAATTTTGACAGTTTTTGACCAAAATGCAACACAAAGCTTAACATTTCAGGTATGACTGTTATGAATTGCTATACATCATAAGTCTATAATGCAAACTTCAAGAAATTGACAAGACCTTTTCTGAAAAAACAGGTTGTCAAGATCGAGTATCATCTGCCTTCTTTTACAGCAGGGGGAGCGGGAAAATAACACCAAAAACTGTCAAATTTAACAGCTTTTACCCCAAATTTAGTGAAGGGCGTGAAGAAGTCGTGAAGGGCTTGAAATTTTTGGAAGTCAAAGATAACCTGTCTGTAATTTCCGGGCTCGTCAGCATTTTCAAGGAAATACTATTGCAATACGTCATATACATATATATAGGGATATACTATTCAAGGATATATATTGCAAAATGTAAATGTTCAGAAATTTTTACGATTTGGATTTTGCCTTCTTGCGGATTCTGGATGGCACTGAACATAAGGAAGGACCGGGAGGACAGCGCGAACTCGATCGCTGTGCTTCTACCCGTATCAAGATATATAGTCAAGTGGGAAAAACTCACTTTTCAGATTATTGGCCAGAACGTTTTACTGGTTTGAGATATCGAAATACTGACTACACAGGCAGCTAGGCCTAACAGAATAACAAGAGCGTAGCAAGTGCCACGCTCTTAGTTATTGGGCTTTACGACATAATCTTTAAGATAACGGCTGACCCAGCTCTCATAAATTAGACCCATCACTTCAAAGAATGTAATGTAAGCACGTAATGCCTACGTTCTAAAGCTCAAGGTGGGAAGGTAACAGGAGTCTGTGTTCTGGCGTAAGCCTGATGAAGGGCTGGCCCCCTTTCCACAGATGTAGTCAACATTCGAGTTGTCACTCCTGGCTTCGGGCTGAGAATCCGGAGATAAGCACCGGCACCCTATAACCTTCTATAGGTTGGAGTTCTCTCTCCAGGGGTCACTTTACCTTTACCTTTAAGAACACATACACATGTCGAAACTTACTTAAGGGGGGGTCCATTTTTGGCCGATTTTTCGACCATCTCCGATTTTGCTCATTTTCGCATGTTTTGTTGTCCGATTGGTATATTTTAACGAGTTTTTGAAATGAAGGTCGGATCTCTTACGGTTAGCGAGTAATTTCACCTCAAAGTTGATGTCAGTATGTGTTAAACATAGGAAACGGAAAAAGTGGTGATTTTTTCCGTGCGCCGGAGAAATCTTGCCAACGACAATATGAAGCACTTCAACGTCCATCCTATATCATATATACGATCTCGAAGGGTGATTTGTAGGAAGCAGAATTTTAATTTAGGCCTTCAAAGATTTTTAATTAATTTTTTAAGTTTGCGAACAGCCAAATTTGACTGTTTTGCAATGTTAAAATTGGGGGTCAGCAAGTTTGATGAAATATTCTGAAAGCTGTGAGCCCTAATTAAAAATTCTACTTCCTACAAATCACAGCTTATGACAAGACATTTCGAACGATACCAATTGATCCTTGTTACCTCTGTGCGATTTCGAGATTTCTCTGGCACAGAAATCTCAATTTTTAGCAAAATGTAGGAAATTCCCGTTTTTTGGAAAATAACCTAGAGCTATGGCAACACAGACCTATAAAATGTTAGACTATCTATTTGCGCACGATTATTGATGACATTAGGTCAAGTTTGGGCACAAATGGTGCAGCTTAGTGCACCCAGTTGGTCGCTGGGGTCAAATATGAGGGTCTGACAACCATAATCTCAAAAATAGCGATTTTTCAAATTTTTCGAAATACGTAAAATTTTATATCAATCGGAAGCACTCACTGTCGGGAACATTTTTTCTTCTTGGACCATTGCCCGCAAATGCACCAAATTCAAGTTATCGGCCGTTAAATGATTTTCGTGGTGAAGGCTTTCCAGCGTCGGTGCTACTTCCTAAAATCACTAAATAAAGTCATAAAGAAACGTTTTTCCATTAAAAGCTACCCTAAGTTCTTTGTTTGCATCCATACAACCGAATATAGCTCCATTCTCAGGGAAGTGTTCAGGTGTAAAGTGCCTTTATTTGCTGCGGCACCGCCGTTTTCACCTGTTTTCAAACTGCATGCAATTAATAGCCGGTTACTCTACTGAAGGAACGGTCGCCAGTTGTAAAGGTTTGGATGTTGACAATAAAAGAATAAAATTTAGACTCCAGAGAAGACTGCTAGGTTCGTGAGTGTGCGCATACTAGACTCGTAGACTCGACCCTAAACTCGCTATAATTTCCTAACCGACTACAGCAGGCGCCGGCAATCTAAATAGTACCGTGAGTTTACTTTTGTGACAAAATATAAATTTTACAACAATAATAGAAAACAGAATTTGCAGTTACAAAGCATGAAAACTTCCAGAACGTATTCCAACAAAATAACAAAACAAAAGTGAAGTAACAAACCAGAATGTATAGGTCCAAAGGGAGGGCGTCCACCCCCGAAAACTCCCAAAACCGAACGGACAGTCGTGCAAGCGAGAGCTCCAAGATATGCACCGACCGACTTCCCCGAAATTTCAAACAAGACTGACTTTTCACTAACTTTCAATGGCGGACAGAAATTAGCTAGGAACCGAGGTTCCTACACAGAAGGACAATTTTACGTTTATCATTCATAAAGATAACACTGCATTTTGAGTAATTTAGATGAAAATCAAGGAGAATAACCGAAAATAGTTCACACTCCTTTTTTGATGTACAGTACATAAAACATACTCAAAAGCTTCTGTCGATAGTTTTCGTATGCGAAAATAGGGCTTGAAAATTGACAAAATTGTGCTAAAATATGCCTAAATTAGCCCAGATTGTGGTTTATAATTGTGTTTAATTGCTATAAATAGCCATCTTTCGCTCTTTATTTGTGATTTATAGCCACTTTTTCGAATTTTTTTCAAAACTTTTCAGAAATTGCAAAAAAATTTTTCAAAAATTTTGCATTTTTTACCTAATTTAGACCCAATTTTAGGGGGGAGGGGGGTCTGAGCTCGGCTTGGGGGGGGGAGTAGTTGAGGTCGGGTACGGGGGGAGGGGGGTCTGGCCTCTCCGTGGGGGGTCTCACAGGGGGCAAACTGTAGCTTGGTTCACCTATGGGTGCCCCCATAGGTGTAATTGGGGGGGGGGGGGTAACCCCCCCAGCCATTTTTTCAAACACCCTCCCAGAAATTTTTGGGGGCCCCCGGCCCCCACCCCCCAACTGGGGGGGGGGGGGTAGTCGCGCCGAAGGCTCGAAAATTGGGCCAAAAATGGGGCATTTTTTTAGGGTAAATTTGGCAAATTTTTTTAAAAAAGTCCAAATTTTTGGCTTAACTTGTTTATTATCGCGAGAAATACACGTTTATAACGGTTTTATGGACTTCTAGACTCAATATTGACCTTATTCTGGACTCAGAAACATGTTGGCAATCAAGTTTTCGAGTTTAAAAACACTGTCTAATGTTAAAATTACTTAATGATTTCATGTTTTTCGGTATTAGCAATGGCTGAAAATGCGATTTTTGGCATAAAAATAGAAAAATTTTTTTGGGGGAGGTTTGGGGGGGTCGTGGGGGGGGTTTGGGGGGGGTCTAAAAAGGGGGCCCCCCCAAAATTCCGGGGGAGGAGGCCCCCCCCAACCCAAATCCCCGTTACACCTATGGGTGCCCCTTTTGGTACCAACTTTTGCCCTGAAAAAATCGCTCAGAAGGCCAAATTTTAAAAAAATTTATTTTTAGGAGATTTTTAGTCGATTTTTGCCGATTTAAGCACTAAATCCGCTTATTTTTGGCAGTTGCTATAAAAATAGCGCAATTTTTAGCATGTTTGTATATAGAAAAATTTCGAAAAATTTTCGCCCCCCCCCAAAATGACTCGCCCCCCGAGGGCCCCCCCAAAGAGCCCCCCCCAAGAAAAAATCCCTAGAATAAGCCCAGCCTTTGGGGGGGGGGTTGGGGGGGCATAGGTGTACCTTGAGAAAACGTTGGGGGAGGGGGTAGCCGAAATTAGGGTGGGTGGGGTCAGCCGTTTTGAAGTGGGGTGGGGTCCGGAAAAATCGAATTTGGGGGGGAAATTTTTTGGTCAAAAATTTAGAAAAAATTCGCACAAACTTGCTAAAAAAACGTTATTTCCGACTAAAAATAAAAAATATTTTTGCTCATTTATACGAAAAAACTTGGATTTTTTGCAAAAATTTCGAATTTTTACTAATTTGGAGGCAAAATTTTCAAAATTTTAAGGGTGGGGTCTGGCAAATTTGGGTGGGTGGGGTCTGGGATTTGGCCATTTGGGGGTGGGGTCTGCTTCCAATATTTCGAGCGTGGGGTCGGCACTTTTCCATTTGGGGGAGGGGTTCCCCCCAGGTATAGTCAAGCGGGAAAAAAACCCACTCGCCAATGCGGGAAAAAAACCCACCCCCAGTGTGGGCTTACCGGTATGAGCTATCTAGGATTTTAATAGCCTATCTTGAAGAGCATCCAAAATAACCCTGGAGGGTGTATTATGGTAGCTCCCACTGCTTCCCTACAAATTTTTTGGGACTTTGAAATTTTTGGAAATTTTGGTCCGACCAAGTGCCGAAATTTGGCAAACTTTGCTGGGCCACCCTGAACTACTGGAAAGACTTAGACCAAAGCGGATTATATGTATATACCTGTAGGGCATCTGTTGCGCTTCATGATGATATGTGTCACACTGCTATGACCCCTCCGGTGCGACCTGGGGGTGACCTGGAGTTGGCGGGAAAAAAACCCACGGCGGGAAAAAAACCCACTTTTCAAAATTAAATTTTTTTCTAACCATTGACCGGGAAGGTCAAACCAATACATGCATTTGTTTAATAGAGCCTATAGATTAAATTGGTATAGGTTTTACCTGGGTTCGTATTGTTATGTGTGGTCCAGGGGGTCTAAATCGGACGCTGTGCCATTTCAAGCCAAAATTTCAATTTTGACCAAAAATGCTTATTTTTGCCTTAAAATGGGTCTAGTTTGGCTCTAAATACAAGAAAAACACGTTTTCTACACGATAGGATGCTTAAACTGCCGAAAATAAACAATTTTAAAAAATTTCCAAAATTTGCCTATGTTTATGTGTTAAAGATACAACATTTTCAAATGACCATATGACCTCAATTTTAGTACAAAAACTAATATATTTTGATGCAGTTGTACTAAAAACAACCTGCTCTTTCATTTGGAATGGTTAGAAATGCTCCTGGCAGCTTGGAGGATGGATGGATAGAGGTCTAGGTTTTAAACACTGATATCTATATTTGGGTCAGCAGATATACGTATACGTACAAAGCGATTGACTGATGACAGAGGGTGTGCAAACTAACACAACCGTACTTTTCCCTTAGGGCAGACGTATTTAACATTAAACAGCAAGCCTACAACCTCTGCTGAATTGCTTGTTAACCGCTGGGATTACTGTACTGGGGGGCGCCCCGTTTCGGATTTCCATTCCTACTTTTTCACCCGCACTTTCGGTTTCGGCCCTCCAACTTAATTTGAGGTATAGAAGGTCAGAGTCCTAAGATTATTCTTGAAATATAAATTTTCCGTATATATAAATGAATAAAACGCACTGGTTAGTATAAAACGTTTCTCGAAGAAAAAGTTTGACTAACTATAAACTAAACGTAGCGTGGATGAATATGCATACTGATATACATTTATAAACCGCGAATATGGGTTGTTCGGCGAAGCTGTGCCCATATTAATTCGCTCACAACCTAGTCCTCTTCTATTTTTGAACCTAGCCCCATATTAAGCACATATTCCCCCCCCCCCAGACCCAAAGTTCCAGGGAGACTGTGGGGTAAATCTTGGCCGACCTCCGAAATGTGATGGGGATACCCCCCAACCCCCCCCCCAGAATTCAGACCTCAGAAATTTCGAAAAATGTTCACAAAATGCAAAATTTTCTGTGATTTAGCCCTTTTTTCATCAAAATAATGCTTGTTTTTTACATTTTAGGCGTTTTGCACCGTTTTAAAGCGATTTTAAGTCAAACTTTTTCAAAAAAACCGACCATTTTTCGTTGGGGGGGTAGCCAAAAGTTGGATAAGTAAAAAAATCTGGGGGGGGGGGGAGCAGAGGATAACGTGGGGGGATGGGGGGGGGTACAGCCCCCCCCCCCAAACCGACAAAATACGGGTAGGCCCCCTCAGCGAAAAGGAAAAAAGGGCAGACCCTCTCGCCCAGAAGGGAAAAGAGGGTAGACCCCTCAGCGATGTTTTAAAAAAAATAGGTAGGTATATACTTTTTAGTAAATTTTAGCGACTTTTTCAAAAAATTATTTAAAAATCGATAAAAATTGTCATTTTTACTAATTTTTGGTCAAAAACGTTAAAAATTCGCAATTTTTGCTAATTTCGGGGCAGACCCCTTCAAATTTTGGAATTTGTTAGGGGTAGACCCCTCGCCGAGGTCGGGGTAGACCCCCCAGAATCGGAACCCGTGTTGATGTATGGGGGGGGGGTAAAATTTGTCAAATTTTGGGGAGGATCCCCCCAGGAAACTATGGTCTGGCCTCTCCGTGGGGGAGGCGGGTCTCACAGGGGGTAAACTGTAGCCTGGTACACCATAGGTGTGCTAAGGGGGGGGGGGTGCCCAAATGGAGGGCTCACCGACCCTCCCCCTATAATATTTTTCCTACCCCTCCCCCCCCCCAAATCGGCCTCCGGTCGACGCTTCCCCCTTAACAATTTTCAACCCCCTACCTGAATTTTTGAAAATGTTTAGCCAAAAATTCAAAAAAGTAGCAAAATATTGCTAAAATTCGCTTAATTACCTTATTTTAACGAAAAAACATATTTTTCGCTGACCCCCCCTTGAAAATTTTTCTTACCCCTCCCCCCAAATCGACTTTTTTCGAACCCCTCTCCCCCTGTTTCGCCAAACCCTTCCAACCTACTTTTTTTTCAAACCCCCACCCCCACTTTTTCCGCCAGCCACAGCCACGTCACACCTATGTGGTATATATATACACGCATAGGTTTAAGGTGGGGGGGGTAGCCCCCCAGCCCGTTTTTCAACTCTCCCTCGACACTGAGGGGGACGTCATGGGGGGGTAGTCGAATAGCCAAAATTTGGGCAAATTTTGCAATAATTTTCAAAAAAGTCAAAATTTTTGTCTTAAAGTGTTTATTATTGCGAGAAACACACGTTTTTAATTGTACTACGTATGTAAGTCACGCTTGGGGAAGCCGTTTTAGTCTAACTCACAAACTGAACGATGTGGGCATTTTCAGCCGGTGAAGTTTAGTTTTTCTGAGAGTAGTATTTGTGTTAACGTACCTTTTGGACAATTTTCCGCTGCCCGGCTCGGTCGGCCACCTGTGCAGCCGGCCAAAGGTGGCCTGACCGCTAAGATTTTGTGATGTTCGAATCCATTTATGTCCAAGTTAAGATTATGGTTTAATAGTACGAAAACAATTATACAAATGAAAGGCACCCGTGGTGCCGGACATACCCAACTTAAATCAACTAGCGCCTCAGGGCCTGCACATCAACTCAGTACGCAATAAAACATAGTACAGCGGGAAAATCTAAGTTGAAACAAGCGACCGTTCGTCAACCGAGCAAAACTCTGAACTAACTCAGCCCAGCCAGTCTCCAAGAATTCAGCATGTCTTATAGAAACTCAAAAATGCCAAAAACATAAAATACGCGGAATTTACTCAGGCAATTCCTTAAGACTTAACAATCTTTTTGGTAGTTGCAAAACAGAAAAATCTAGCTACCAAAGCAGCTAGCATACACGTCAACTGAGAAGCGTTATAATTCCTTGAATTATAGAAGTGAGTAGGCCGACGTGGCCTACAATTTTAGATAGACAGACACAACATACAAATATGAAGTTAGAGTAAAGGTTGGCAAATTGAGAAGGATAAGCAAAACAAGGCAAAGCTAAGGTGACCTTTACATACCTCCCCCCTTCAGAGAGGGATCGTCTCCTGACGAATCACAAAAGACACAGATCATCGCTCAAGCGATTACATTTTCAGACAACTGCTCAGGCAGTCACAAAACACATACACATAACGAAACGGCATCTCAGGATGATCAAAACACCAAATAAAAATAAGAACTAATTGAAGAAAATTGGATTATATATGCGAAAGTAAAGTAAATACGGAATAAAATATGGCAAAAGTTAAAGCAAATGGGATAACGTAAGGCAAGAGTTTAAAAAAAGTAAAAGCTTTGAATCCTATGGGTATCTTCTCAAAACACTTACCTGTCATCGGCTTAACTTTGTAGTCTCGAGAATCGATCGCATAACACGGCCACACTTCGATGGCATTGCCGCCCGATTTGGCAATTAAATATGGCGTGCCCAACAAATGCCTCATGGCCATTGTTGGGTTTGCCGTGAGATCAGCCTTCAGAATGCTGTTCAGAGTCTTCATCTGTTGACACACTGCGGATACAGTGTGCGAATAGGAGAACTGAATAGCTGACGTCAACTTACTTTCCAAGGCTTGCATTGATACTGCCAAAAGATCTGATGAGACAATACCATCATTAAAACTAGTATCTCGTTTCGTTCTAGACTCAGGTCTAGTCCGATTAAGATACCTGAAAGCCATACCTTGATCAGATAATAAAACTAAATTATTATCACAGTCCCTATCATACTTACCTTCTGTGTGCGTGAATGCCAAGTTACCGTCAGCTGACAACCATGATGATCCCATTGATTTCCCATCATATTTCTGCCAAGGCAATAGGTGGCAATGTTCCCTCTTATCAACGTCCCACATCAGATATGATCCATCGGACAGAGCACATTGACCTTGGTTGTAGTCACAATGGGACACGTCACCAACATTGGATTCCATCACGGAGGAGTCGTGACGCTTGTAGACTAGGGCTTCCGCAAGGAAGCAGTTTGACTCTGTAAAAGCTTTCCATTGACAACAGTAGATACCACCTCCAGGATACTTCCAGTTGAGCCTATTATCAGTCTGCCAAAGTCCGGCAATTTGAGACAATGGTCCATAACTACATCTTCGGAAGTGTCTCATGGACAAGCATTCCTGCTGTGAAACGATCTGGTCATGCTTCTCTTCTTCTTTGAGATGCTCGTCATTGAAGAAGTAGGTGAAAACTTTCACAGTCGATGTGACTATCTTGCACCGCCAAGCATGGGTTTTATACTGAATATGGTTACGCCGGTAGATCAAGACTGACGCTTCCTCAGGGTAAGCTAGTGTCGTCTGGTTCGGGACCCTACACAGAGTGTCGTTTGGCAGGCCGTACAACAAGCTTTTCTCCTTCATGTTGCACAGCATTGGTTGTGTAGCGAAGACGATAGGCAAAATTCCAAGGATACACAGAAAGAACATGTACGGCATCCCATATCCAGGCAACATGAATTGAACTCGTCTCCGTCGATACCACGGAACTCTTCCTCTTCCGCGTCCACCTCTAGACCCTCGATGAAAACCTCTTGGTACAGGCGGTGCCGATTCTGCTACTGAGAGAGCAGGCTGCGCTAGTTCCTCATTTGCAGCTGCGGCTCCTTCCTCAGGGAGAGGAGGCACAGAAGCATTAGGAGCAGGGGGAGTAGGCAGCTCATCCTCCTCAACTGTTTGGTCACCGCTAGCAGAAGCTCCTTCTGCTGGTGATGAAGCTGGAGGCGGCGGTGTTCTGGCGTCGCGTTCTGCTTGCATCCGAATGTCAACAAGGATTTCTTCGCATAGTTCCAAAGACCTCGCGCTTGGTCCGTACATCACTACTATATGCACGCCATCTCGAGGTTTACTGGTCTCGTAGGAGACAACTCCAAAGTGGTGAAGGAGTTCCTTTCCAACCTCTGAATCAAGCAGTTTGGTGATTTCCTCGTCAATCAGAACGGTAGTTTTATTTTCCAACTTCTTTTCTGCTGGCATATCAGGTTCCGGCTCTGTATCTGAGATGAAGTCTGCATTAAGATCCTCTAAGTCCGAATGCACCGAAAACTGAGAGTCATCAGACGTGGTCTCCTGCAGGTTGGCAAGCCGACGGCGTCGGTCTTCCTTTCGTCTCTCCGTGATCTCGTCTTCCGAGTGGACACATTCAGTTGGCAGTTCTTTCTTCACTAAGAACCAGTTTCGAAGCTGTGCAAGGAGATCGCCAAAATGATTTTGTCCTTGCCATAGCTCTTTCACCCGGCAACGGGCATCCATTTTACGGAGACCAATTCCCCAAAATTGGTCGCTTGGGTTGCAGTCCACAAGCAGTTTTCCTTCCGTCGCCAACAACTTGTCCAACAGATGCTCGTTCTGGGAGAACTTTAAGTAGTTAGCATCCCACAAGGCATACCACGCGGCAACGTCCGTCTTCCACTGCCAGTCAAAGCCATCTGGAGATGGACATGTATCGGCTAGCTTGGCGATCTTCAGCGAATTATGCTCACGCATAATGCAGGCAGATCGTTTCCATTCCCGGTAGAATTCCGCCTTCCGTTTGGCATAGAGTTGCATAGAGCAACAATAAACAATCTCGTACTCCCTCAGGGGAGCTTTGTATAGATTTGACAACTCGTCGTACTTTCCCCCAAACAAGTAGATGCTTCCACGGCTCATTCCCTCAGGGGAGTCCGGTTCCTTCTGAGCAGGCCACACCTTGTTGCAGTCATAGCAATAGCCAACTTCCGGAAATCCACAGTCCTCTTTGGCTTCTCTGGCTCGAGCTTCGGTGACGAAGGTTTTTCTGCTTCCACAAGATGGACAGCAAAATGCCAGTTCTGGTGCTATGGCACTGGCAGCACCAGCATTACTACCAGAACCCGGGCAATTAAGTTCTGACATATTAATTAAATTATCAGGAGACCTGAAACTAGAATCAGAAGTTAGCATATTACAATACTGAAAATTACTTACTTCGTCTTCCTGTCCGAATGAAGCGGAGGGGCCTTGGAAACCAGAGGGTTCTTCGTATTTCCAGACAGTTGTTTCGTGCTCAGGCTGGTAGAAATAATCGTCCTCCATGACAGCATTAGTTCGAGTTATCGGCGGCCGCGAGCGATCATTCGCTTGGTTTGGCCGAAAACTGGAACTAGCCGTGTTTCTGTTTCCTTGTTCTCGAGTTGTCCTTGCGTTGCATCTGGAGCGGATATGACCAGGGCGTTTACAGTTGTCGCATATGGGTCTACCATCCGAAGTCCATCGGTCTCGGTCACTAGGTCCTCTTCTGGAGCCAGAGTTAGGCTGGTCTCTGGGCCGCTGATTCCAGTTTGAGCTTCTAGGGGCTCCTCTGTTGGCATTCTTCAGAGACTCCACCTCACGCGTCAAATTCTTAATCAGACTAAGAATTTGTTTTGTATCCGTGGGATCATTCCCTTGAGGCGTACTCATATTGATAGGTTGTGCTATCAACTTACCTGCACCGGCCGCTTTGTGTGGTACCATCTGAGTCTTGAGTTGTGAGAGTTCATTAGATAGATCCTGAACCATGTTTACCAGTTCCGTCGAGTCAGGCTTTGATCCAAATCCAGGAATTTCCACCTTCCTGTATGGACTGTTGGTCCCTTCTTTATTCAAATAAGAGGTGTGCAGACGCGCGTCAAATCCTTTCACTTGTGAAAGCGTCTGCTGTCCAGTAAGTAATAAGTTCGCCTCATGGCGCTTTGCAAGCTCGACAGCTTTTTCAAAAGTTTCCGGGTCCGAAATCAGGACCAATTGCTGAATATAACTTACCAGATTACTGACGAAAAACTTTTTTGTGTCACGGCTACAAGGCTCAGGGAACAAGGTACAGAGACGCGGCTTGTTGCATAAAAAACTTTGGGATAGGTAGCGTGTCATAACGAGGGCGATTTTCGATATCTGTCCGGGATCGTTCAGGCGGCCGGCCCAAAGTTGGTCCGGCCAAATAGCCATTTTCGGAAAATTTCTAAGTCCCAGTCAAACAAACAGTCAAAAATAGGCCTAAATATGCTGTTTTGGGCCATATAGTGGGACGCATATAAGGGTTATCGGGGTCACTGAAAACGATGAGCATAGTCGCAGCGCTGGGCGGTGCTGCTATCGTGCTGTACTGTTATGCAGCAACCACACGCTGTCTGTAGACTTACTGTAAACGGCTAAACGTATGAAACTTGATAATAGTGTCTGTAGTAAGGGGGAACTGTAGCTATGTTAGTTGGCGCACTCTCTAGCTTCCACCGTGCTGTATATGCTGCCCCAAACACAGCACAAACAAACAAACTGATTTATTCAGCAAACAAAGCAAGCACAAGTACAGTCGTACAAAAAATAAAACGCTTTACTGAACAGGATATTCACAGAGTTGCACAAACAACTGCTTACGTGATTCCATAATACATAGAAGATAACAAAAGCGATCTTGCAGAATGCGCTCAGGTTGAGTTCATTCCAACTTACGCTTAAAGGAGGCTAGTGTTTCAGTAGTCACGCACTCATTGGGGAGAGAATTCCAAACTTTTACAACCCTATTACTGAAAAAGTTCTTTTTTTCGTTTCTACGTGAAAACGCTGGTTGTAGCATTAGTGTATGACCTCTCATACCGGTATCATCCCTATACATTAAATAGTCAGAAAAATCAACCTTATCAATCCCTTTAACAATACGAAAACATTGACATAAATCTGCCCCCCAGCCCGTTTTTCAACTCTCCCTCGACACTTTTGGGGAGGGGGACGTCATGGGGGGGGGTAGTCGAATAGCCAAAATTTGGGTAAATTTTGCAAATTCAAAAAAGTCCAAATTTTTGTCTTAAAATGTTTATTATTGCGAGAAACACACGTTTTTAATTGTACTACGTAATATGGACTTTCTGACTCAATAGTGACCTTATTTTAGACTTGAGAATAGGAAAATATCAAAACGTGGACACCCAGAAATCTAACCAACCTTATTCACGCGACCGGTTTCGAGACCGGTGTGGTCCCTTCGTCAGGCGACTGCTGGCTATTACTCGCTGCAAACGTTCCTGGGGGGCTATAGGATTCCTTATTCGAATGGGAGGGTAGGCGACAGGCTCGGGAGACAGGGGGGCACTCTGGGCACTTCCTGGAGGAAGGGGGGCACGTAGGGAACTTCCTGGAGGAAGGGGGGCACGTAGGGAACTTCCGGGAGGAAGGGGGGCACGCTGAGCACTTCCTGGAGGAAGGGGGGCCTGGGAAGGCTGGGGGGCGCTGCTGTGTTCGGTAGAATGGATGCTAACAATGTCAGACTCGGAAGGTGGGGACTTGTTGAAACGTAGGATTATGTTCCCAATTTAAATTGAGAGGATAGTCCGTACAAAGCTGGCTAATCCACCGTTTTTCTTTCTTCTTTCTGATGGTCTCGTCCGTTGCAGAATCAATAACAGAGACCAGTAAGTCGGTTAAATCATGAGATCTTCGACAAAATACACGAAAAGTTTTAACCCATTTGATTCAGCATAAACTGCATTACATCCATACCATACACGTATAACGTGTATTTTCGATGTTTAAGAAAAAGATCATTTATCCGCCTGAATATGACAGCTTTCGAGCTTCGGTTCCTCTGCGTCGAAGATCATTGTCATGATTTAACCGACTTACTGGTCTCTGTTATTGATTCTGCAACGGACGAGACCATCAGAAAGAAGAAAGAAAAACGGTGGATTAGCCAGCTTTGTACGGACTATCCTCTCAATTTAAATTGGGAACATATCCTACGTTTCAACGAGTCCCCACCTTCCGAGTCTGACATTGTTAGCATCCATTCTACCGAACACAGCAGCGCCCCCCAGCCTTCCCAGGCCCCCCTTCCTCCAGGAAGTGCTCAGCGTGCCCCCCTTCCTCCCGGAAGTTCCCTACGTGCCCCCCTTCCTCCAGGAAGTTCCCTACGTGCCCCCCTTCCTCCAGGAAGTGCCCAGAGTGCCCCCCTGTCTCCCGAGCCTGTCGCCTACCCTCCCATTCGAATAAGGAATCCTATAGCCCCCCAGGAACGTTTGCAGCGAGTAATAGCCAGGAGTCGCCTGACGAAGGGACCACACCGGTCTCGAAACCGGTCGCGTGAATAAGGTTGGTTAGATTTCTGGGTGTCCACGTTTTGATATTTTCCTATTCTCATTGATATCTGTGTATCCCCCGTGGATCCGTGGACTGGTGTCTGTTTTGACTCTTTATTGCTCTTATTTTAGACTTGGAAACATGTTAGCAATCAGATTTTCGAGTTTAGAACTACTGTCTAATGATAAAATTACTTCATGGTTGAATGTTGTTTGGCATTAGAAACGGCTGAAAATCCGATTTTTGGCATAAAAATAGATAAATTTTTGGGGGAGGCTGGGAGGTTTGGGGGGCATAGGTGTATATATATAGCCATGGGGGGAAACCCACATTTTCGGATTTTGGCTGGAACTTTTTTATTATAAGGGCTGATGAGAACTTTATATATATACCATCGTACTTAGCGTACTTGGATCTTTCTTTTAAGCCCATTGGCACTTCTCTAGGTTGTATATACCGTTAGGGCGGTATAGTCAGGGCGGGGAAAAACACACCCGAAAAGATGGGGAGAAAAAAAAACACACCAACCCAGAGAACTCAAGGTATATAGCAGACATAGAAACCTAGTATATATAGCGCAAATGAAAGCGCTACCTTTTTACAGTAAAACCATGGTATGGGCCAAAGCCGTCTACTCTGACAGTGTTCCAAAGTTGACCCCTTAAAACACCTCTAAAACCTAAGAAATTTTAAATTTTGCGAAGCTTATTTCTAGACTCCTATAAGGAAAACTTAGCTAGTCTTTGGCATAGGGATATATATGGTCCTCCTCTAGCGTTTCGTATAGACGGCAGCCTCCTCCCTTTTATGAAGGCTGAGTACTGGGTGTGTTTTTCTCCCCGCCCATTTTGATCCCTCAGCGGGGAAAACACACCACCCAATTTTTAAAAATAGTCCAATATATCTGGGTTTACTTTACTGGGGGGGGGGGCGGGGGGCGCCCCCCACTTTTCGGGTTTCCCCCCACTCGACCTCTTCCCCCCCACTCCGCCCCACCCCCACTTTTTTGGGCTCCCCCCCCCACTCACCCTAAGGTGCCCAGAAAATGCTAAATTTCTAGGATTTTTGGTCAAAATTTTCAAAATTTTTCCGGCTTCGCCGGAAATTTTTGGTCAAAAATCGTCTTTTTTGGTGCTAAAACTCAATTTTTGAGCACTTTTAAGCTTAGTTATAGCAGTATATGTAGAAAACAGGCTTTTTATACGGTATTTTTGGCATTTTTAGCCCATTTTATTTCCCCCCCCCCCCACTTTTCGACCTCCCCCCCACTAGTGGGGGGGGGGGGCGCCCCCCCACATCCTCCCCCCCCCCCCACTTTTTTTCGCCTAAGGTAAACCCAGTATATAGTTCTGAGCAATGCTTATGCACTTAAACGATAAAGCGGGTCTTGTTTTGTAATTCTGGTTCAAAAAATACGCACTTAGAACTTCTAATAGCCCATCAATTAAGGATGAAGATTTGCTGCATCATTGTGCCAGGTTTCATGTGTTTACAAGGCAAAATTTTAAAAATTTTAAAAAACTTAATGAAATTGCAATTTAACTCCAAACACAACTTAAATAATGATAAACAATGACATTTGCAAGTGTTTTGGTATATTTATAGTTGTCTGGGTGCCGTTTTTGTTGCGATATCCGATCATTTCATGGGTTCAGGAGCCTTGACGTAAAATGCATCTGACTATATATGTCCAATAAGCAGCTTTCTACTGAAAATAAAGTGCACCATGTTGTTTAGCATAGCCAAAAATGTACAAACAACCTTTAATGTGTAACAATTGGTGTCCAGCGCATCGCCTGGGATTATTTTTAGTACCATGTTTTTCCACGCCGGTGTGTTTTTCCCCAAATTGCGGGGGGAAACAGACAAAATCGATTATTGCTACTGATGTACAATGGATCAGGCGGATTTCTATACATGAATCGATAGAACTAGGAGCAATATACACAACGGTACAAACGCGAGCTCTCTAAGCCTTAAGTCAAAAAAGTTACAGCCTTAATTCCGTATCATAGGGGTCGCGGTAGCGACCCCTATGATATGAGTGAAAATGGTCGGATGACCGTGTAAAACAAGGCTGCGCAGATTATGTGCGCAAAAAATTGTACGTGTCGAGTTTAGTATATATATTGCGTCTATCAAAAGAGTTTGATCACACCGTGTTGACAGAAGTCACGTTTTTGTCCATCACAAACTCGCACTAGCACAAAGTCCGGGACCAGTGACCACCTAGGGAACTGGGTAGGCCAAGTCACAGCTGTTCAGCACAAAGTCCGGGACCAGTGACCACCTAGGGAACTGGGTAGGCCAAGTCACAGTTGTTCAGCACAAAGTCCGGGACCAGTGACCACCTAGGGAACTGGGTGGCCAAAGTCACATCTGTTCAGCACAAAGTCCGACTTCAGTAGCCGACAGTCCGGTTTGGTCAGCCAAAGTCTGTTCACAGTGGACAAAGTCTGCTACCAGTGGACAAAGTCTGTTCCCAGTGGACAAAGTCTGTTCCCAGTGGACAAAGTCTGTTCCCAGTGGACAAAGTCTGCTCCCAGTAGACGAAGTCTGCTCCCAGTGGACAGAGTCTGCTCCCAGTGGACAAAGTCTGTTCCCAGCGGACAAAGTCTGTTTCCTCTGGACAAAGTCTGTTTCCTCTGGACAAAGTCCGCGCTGAGTGGATAAAATCAAATATGGTTCCAATACATTGGACTTAGTAGTTACTATGCTGATTGCAACTAGTTGGTCAGTTACTATGCTGATTGCAACTAGTTAGTCGTTTAAATTTAGGCTACTGCTCATTGCAAATCGTTTAAATTGTACTGGCTTATCTTTTCCGTGGCCGGTGCTCACTGCAATAATCGCTTATACTGGAATGATCTTTGTTGTCTGCACTGCAATGATTATCGTATTATCATAAATTGATCAAACGAGTCACAGCGTTCAGCATAGAATTACGTTTAAGAATTGGCCGTTCGCGACGGCACCACAAAAACTGCCACACGTGTCGCAGCGTTCGGCTTAGAATGCTTAGAATTACCTTTGGCACTTCGACCACCGGTACAGATCGAACAGAGTTGTAGCTAATTCCCCTATATATTAATTATGCATTTTATGCTAATCAGGTTCCATTTTTCTGTGTTTTAGAGTCAATCAGCTTCCATTTTCTGCACTGCAAATCGTATTATCATAAATTTGCCTGCACTGCAATGGTTATCGTATTATCATAAATTGATCGAACTAGTCACAGCGTTCAGCTTAGAATTGCGTTTAAGAATTGGCCGTTCGCGACGGCCCCACAAAAACTGCCACTCATCAAGTTGTGTTTAGCTACACGTTTCGCCAGTTTCGCCTTAATGACTGTATGACTTTATTCATCATGGGCAGTAAATTGGTATTTTCGAATGAGGTCCATAAGAATTTCTGTATTTTCAGTTTAAATTTCAGTTTTTCATTGTATCCGCGTCATTTCCTTAGAAAGCAATTTTGTTTTCCGTCATTGAAGTTTAATAGCTTAAAACTTTCTACAATTTTCAGTTACGCTTTTATTGAAACCTGAATTTACCGTAAATGCTGCTGTCTTTTGCTAAACTTAGCGATCGATCAAATTGTTTAATTGTTAGTTGTACTCTCTGACCAAGTGATCAATTTGTGGTTACGTATGCAACTGTTTGACAATGTGGTTCGCGAGTATTGAATTTTGGTATTTGCTTAAGTGCATTTTCTTTTCTTTATTTTGTTGCGATTCGTTAAATAAAGCTGTTTTGTATTAGGATTAGGTAGGGTTAGTTAGGGTTGTTCCGATAAGAAATTGACCAAGCCCGGGCCGCACCAAGTCCCAGACTCGCAAACTGAGCCCGGCAGTCACCATGAGCCAGGCCGGCCCGGAGAGCCGGGTAGGACCGGAAGACCGGTGGGCCCGGCCTCTAAAAGCGGGCCGGGCTTTCAGCCAGAGCCGGGCCGGGCCCAACACAAAATTTTCCGGGCCAGGCGCAGGCCGCTACAAGAAACCAGCAAATACCATTTGGTGGCTTTGCAGAAGCCGAGTGGTGTTACGACCGGCTAATTTTTGAGCTAGATTTCTTTTGAAATATCCATATGTACAAGCTTAGCTGGGAATTATAATTAACGATTGTCCAAATATTAAGAAGTAGAGTAGAATTAACAGGATTTTGCTTACCTTAACTCACTAGCGTACTTAAAAGCGTTAATCAAGCGTCATCTATTAATATTTATATTAATGTTAAACAGTAGTTAAAGTGCGCAGTGTTTAAGTAAAACGTGTAGAGCGGTATTTTAAATGCACAGCACTACTACATCGATTTTACTTGAAGGTTTGTCTCAAACATGTGGTACATGTGGCGGTATACCACCCGCTTAGAAAAGTCCATCCCGGGTGTAGTCCAATTCGGGCTGACAGAGTCCGATCCGGATGGACCAAGTCCTTGCTGGGTAGCCACTGTCCATCGCCAGTAGCCAAAGTCTGGACCGGGCGGCCAAAGTCTGCACCGGGCGGCCAAAATCCGGACCGGGCGGCCAAAGTCTGCACCGGGCGGCCAAAATCCGGACCGGGTGGCCAAAGTCTGTACCGGGCGGCCAAAATCCTGACCGGGTGGCCAAAGTCCGGACTGGGTGGCCAAAGTCTCCTCCCAGTAGCCGAGTCACACACAACTAGCCAAAGTCCTATGTGGGTGGCTCAAGTCACGGTTGGTCAGCACAAAGTCCGGGACCACTGACCACCTAGGGAACTGGGTAGGCCAAGTCACGGCCGGCCAGCACAAAGTCCGGGACCAGTGACCACCTAGGGAACTGGGTAGGCCAAGTCACGGCCGGCCAGCACAGAGTCCGGGACCAGTGACCACCTAGGGAACTGGTTGGCCGTGCTCCTGTGACATCTGTCTGCACGGTGTGATCAAACTCTTTTGATAGACGCATATTCGCCAAGTTTCATCCCCGTACCACTTTCCGTTAAAAAGTTTCGCCAAAAATCGCTTACGAGAGTGATGTTTTTTTTCCGGTTCTCCGCTTTGACGTCTGGTAAGGGGGTTTTGTAGCTGTAATAACAACAGATAGTAAAATTTTTGCCTATGAAAACCATATATATTCTTGGAGTACGCAACAAAAATAAGCCGATAGGCTAGTTTTTATGCCTCCCTGTTTTGGCGGGGGGCCAAAGTCGGCCAAAACGCTAAAATGGCCAAAAAGTATGCTTCAAAGGCGCCGTAATAAGTCAGACTGGACTATATATGGGGCAATACTGCCTATATGGCTGAATAGGACACATATCAGGGTCGTTCAATTGCTATATGATTTTCCGCCCCTGAGCGTAATTTTTGGGTACTGGCCTGCCAAAGTTGGTGAATTTTGGGTCCAACTTTGAACTTAGTTTTTCGCTTATTTTGCGACCTGGAAGCCTCAAATCTTGCATACAAAGGTTTTTGCGGATGGAGAATCGATTCCCGCTATCAATTTTGCTGCCCGACTGACCCAAGTTGCTAGGCTGGTTTCACTTTGCCGTCTGGAGGGTCATGTCGGCAACCGCTACCTGGAGCACCATACTGGGCTCTACTTGGCCTCTCAAAACTTTCTCTATAGGTGTTTTCTGGTGCGCCCAGCTCATTTCCGGTGTCTGTTTTCTCATCCGACTCACTTGCCTTCTGGTTTCACTTTGCCGTCTGGAGGGTCATGTCGGCAACCGCTACCTGGAGCACCATACTAGGCTCTACTTGGCCTCTCAAAACTTTCTCTATAGGGGTTTCCTGGTGCGCCCAGCTCATTTCCGGTGACCGTTTTGCTGTACGACGCACCCATTTTGCTGGGCTGGCTCCACTTGACCGTCTGATGGGTCAGCTCGGTAAGGGGTCAGGTGGTCCAAAATGAAATTTTTCAAAAGTGGTCAAGTTTGGTACGAAATGAACGCCCTAAGTGAGCTGAGCAACTTTTGTCATAGAATTGCATGCTCAAAGTGGCTGTAGAGTGCTGTGGTGGGGTTGGGTGGGTCTTAGGCGATTTTCGGTCAAAAATTAAATTTTTCAAAAGTGGTAAAATTTGGTACCAAATGAAAGCCCTACCTGGGGAAAACTTCAGTAAATCCGTGTTTGCTAATTTCAACAAATTAGAAAAGTTTAGCCGCAAAAGAGGCAAACGTAATCCTAGACGAATTGGGAATAAAAAAATTAATCCTTCTGCGTACGTCAGTGATGTTCTTTCTAGTTTTCATGAATCACCTATGGAAACTAGGTCTAATCTGTTAAATAATTTACATGTTCTCAATAAACAGTCTTTAATTAAATTGCTAACGTTTACGGACGACCAGTCCTCTAATGTAATTGAAATTATTCATGACTTTTGTAAGCATAAACTTAATTTCTTGGAATCAATTTCCCCTAAAAAGAAATGCAATAATATAATTTGCTTCGATTTTACAAACAAGTTATTTGACAAAATTGACTTTGGTAAACTATTTAATGAAAGGATGGTTAAAGATCATTGGCCGAAAGGGTTAGATCTGAGCCATAGTAGACCCATGCCTGTTTTTAGATACGGACCTACGTTAGCACAGATATTTAACTATAAACAAACTGTGTCCGAAATTAATACTAATAATCTACTAACAGATAATGATATATGTGATTGTGCTAATAGCCCGTTTAAGGATGCTCATCATAAGCATATAATAACTGGAAATTTAGTTGTTATTGAGGTCGAAGAACTGAAAAAATTAATGAAATTCGGAGCTAAATTCAGAATTCCTAAAAATTTAAATTATGGAGATGTAAGGAAATCTTTTTGTGCAGGGTTAGAAGATTTTATTAACAAAAATTGCTTGAAGTTTAGCGTACCGGCGTACGAATTTCAGGCATGGAAGATACATGTTACTAACAGATTTAATAGCATGCTAAATTACGAAGCGCAGAATTCTACTAATCTCTCTTATTTTAGATTGGATCTGCAAATAATAAAGAAGTATCACGACAAATTCGTTATTACTACTGTTGATAAAGCATCTCATAACTTTGCTGTAATCTGCAAAAAATTTTATGTTAGCAAGTTACTAGATGAAGTTGGATTTAACCGAACTAATCAGACTTACCAAATTGTTAATAATGAATGTGTGATTGTCATAAGAAATCAGATCTCTTATTCAGAACGGTATGGTATTCCTGCAACACAAAATTTTACGTTGCCTTTCATGCAAATTATACCTAAATTTCATAAAAATCCGATCGGATTCAGAACTATTATATATAGCAGCAAAAACTGCGTGTACCAAGCCAGTTTCAATTAGGCTGGGTAACGCATTAAAACTTATTCAAAATTCAATCAAATCTTACTGCAACGCTATTTCGAGATACAGAAGATTTTGCAAACCATTCTGGGTAATTGACAATAATAGAGATATCAGGTAGTGCGCGTTAGCGCACTACCTAGAATAGGGAAAAACACGCTCATTGCGCCTCTTGGAAAATAGTTTTCCCTGTTGCCGGCGGAGGAGTTGAGGTAGAGCCTTCATATTTTACCAGTAGAAACCCCTTCACGAGGGGTACATGCTGTGCAAATTTGAGCGAAATTGGCCGAGCCGTTTTTGAGATATGAAAGATTGAATTTTGAACTACAGACTTTCTCTCCATTTTTTTTTCTCTCCCCCACCCTAGAGGTCGGAGTTCAAAAATTTTCTATACTATTTAGGGTTTTTTTTGAACAACTCGTGCCCGATTTCTGGGGAAAAATTTTTGGTGCAGGTAGGACCCCCCCATTGGGCTGTGTACATAGCAGGATTTCGATTTTTTCGAAGATAGTTTATTTCCAAAATGGTCAAAATTTGTAATTAAGTAAACGAGAGCAGGCCTTGGCCGAGGGGTCTCAGGTTTGGCATGCAGCATTACCCGAAGTGTCGCCATGGAATAGGGCATATGAATTTTCGATCTGGCTCCTGTGACTCCCTGGCCAGGGGTCAGTAGTTAACGTGTAAAAGGGGGGGTCTGGGCCTACGGACTGTGGAGCCCTACACATAAGAGCTGCTGGGCTGAGGTTTCGTATACGAATAGGAACCCCTATATGGTGAATCTAAAAGGCCCATTAGTTTCGCTCTAGGACCTATCCATGTGGCTGGGGGGCACCCTGATGGTGGTGGGCCCTACCGTGGCGCAACTCCAACTTTAACCTCTTCTACAGAAATATCTACAGTGAGCAGGTCTCTCTTATTTGGGATTTGGGCTGGGGTGCGGGAGGACTACGCCATATGCTATAGTAGTTTTCGGTCGGACCCCTGTGGCGCCCTGGCCAGGGGTCGGGACCCGGGTCCGGGGTCAAAATGGCCAAAATTCGAAATTTCCAAAAGTGGTCAAGTTTGGTATCAAATGAGAGCCCTTGGTGAGGCGAACATTTTTTGTCATTGGAGGACCCCTCCAAAGTGAACCCAGCGGCCTGTGGCGCCCTGACCAGGGGTCTAGTGTGTTCTGTGGGTTAGGGCCTAAGGACTGTGGAGCCCTACACATAAGAGCTGCTGGGCTGAGGTTTTGTATTCGAATAGGAACCCCTATATGGTGAATCTAAATGGCCCATTAGTTTCGCTCTAGGACCTATCCATGTGGCTGGGGGGCACCCTGATGGTGGTGGGCCCTACCGTGGCGCAACTCCAACTTTAACCTCTTCTACAGAAATATCTACAGTGAGCAGGTCTCTCTTATTTGGGATTTGGGCTGGGGTGCGGGAGGACTACGGCATACGCTATAGTAGTTTTCGGCCGGACCCCTGTGGCGCCCTGGCCAGGGGTCCGGACCGTGGACCATGCCCAAAATGGCCAAAAATCAATTTTTTCAAAAGTGGCCAAGGGTGGTATCAAATGAAAGCCCTTGGTGAGGCGAACATTTTTTGTCATTGGAGGGCCCCTCCAAAGTGAACCCAGCGGCCTGTGGCGCCCGGACCAGGGGTCTAGTGTGTTCTGTGGGTTAGGGCCTAAGGACTGTGGAGCCCTACACATAAGAGCTGCTGGGCTGAGGTTTTGTATTCGAATAGGAACCCCTATATGGTGAATCTAAATGGCCCATTAGTTTCGCTCTAGGACCTATCCATGTGGCTGGGGGGCACCCTGATGGTGCTGGGCCCTATCGTGGCGCAACTCCAACTTTAACCTCTTCTACAGAAATATCTACAGTGAGCAGGTCTCTCTTATTTGGGATTTGGGCTGGGGTGCGGGAGGACTACGGCATAGGCTATACTAGTTTTCGGCCGGACCCCTGTGGCGCCCTGGCCAGGGGTCCGGACCGTGGACCATGCCCAAAATGGCCAAAAATCGATTTTTTTCAAAAGTGGCCAAGGGTGGTATCAAATGAAAGCCCTTGGTGAGGCGAACATTTTTTGTCAATGGAGGACCCCACCAAAGTGACCCCAGTGACCTGTGGCGCCCTGACCAGGGTCCGGACCGGTCCAAAATGGCCAAAAAACGATTTTTCCAAAAGTGGCTATGTTTGGTATCAAATGAAAGCCCTTGGTGAGGCGAACATTTTTTGTCCTTAGAGGACCCCTCTAAAGTGGCCCCAGCGGCCTGTGGCGCCCTGACCAGGGTCCGGACTGGTCAAAAATCGATTTTTTTAAAAAATTACCGATTTTGGTATCAAATGAAAGCCCTTGGTGAGGCAAAAATTTTTTGTCATTGAAGGACCCCACCAAAGTGGCCCCAGTGACCTGTGGCGCCCTGACCAGGGTCCGGACCGGTCAAGAAATAGATTTTTCCAAGAGAGTCCATGTTTGGTATCAAATGAAAGCCCTTGTTGAGGCGAACATTTTTTGTCATTGGAGGACCCCACCAAAGTGAACCCAGCGGCCTGGCGGTGGGAGTTCGGCCCCCCGTCTTCCTGTTTTTCTGTAAACCCTTTGTATATAAACGTTTTCTGATGCAGGATCAATTGCGTTTTTACAAATTTCCCGTACCCCACGCACCGCGACGACCCCCCCCGTGGGAGATCGGCCCCCCGTCATCCTGTTTTCTGATAACCCCTCTGTAAACGTTTTCTGATGCAGAAACAATTGCGTTTTTCAAATTTTCCGAACCCCACGAAGCACGACGACGCCCTCGCCCCCCCCCGGTGGGAGTTCGGCCCCCCGTCTTCCTGTTTTTGTATATGTAACCCTTTGTATATAAACGTTTTCTGATGCAGAAACAATTGCGTTTTTTCAAATTTACCGAACCCCTCGCAGCGCGACGACCCCCCCCCCGTGGGAGATCGGCCCCCGTCATCCTCTTTTCTGATAACCCCTCTGTAAACGTTTTCTGATGCAGAAACAATTGCGTTTTTTAAATTTTCCGAACCCCACGCACCGCGACGACCCCCCCCCCCGTAGGAGTTCGGTCCCCTTCTTCCTGTTTTCCGGAAAACCTTTTCTAAAACAATAGCGTTTTTAAATTTTCCGAACCCCACGCACCGCGACGGCTCCCCCCCCCCAGTGGAAGTTCGCCCCCCTCGTCGTCCTGTTTTCCGATAACCCCTCTGTAAACGTTTTCTGATGCCGCAACAATTGCGCTTCTTCAAATTTTTCCAGCCCCACGCACCGCGACGCCCCCCCGGTGGGAGTTCGGCCCCCCGTCGTCCTGTTTTCCGACAACCCCTCTGTAAACGTTTTCTGATGCAGAAACAATTGCGTTTTTACACATTTTTTCCATTGTATGTAATTCCTACAACGGTGTTTTGGAGCTTTTTACTGTCAGGAAGCCGAGTTCAGCTTCCTGGCCGTATGGGTTAGCTTAGTTGTTGTGTGGCGAGTTTGGGAGAGGCTATCAGTTGCGCTACAGCGGAAAAATGCTGGAAACAAGTAGGGAAAAATGCCCTAGACGGGCATGCAGAGTGTAGAATAGGGAAGGAGGCAGGGCGGAAAAATGCCAATAGATTTTGCAGTCGGCGCTGAAAATGAAAGAAACTAGGGTTCAGCGCCGAATAGGGAATGCAGTCGGCGCTGAAAATGATAGAAACTAGGTTCAGCGCCGAATAGGGAATGCAGTCGGCGCTGAAAATGATAGAAACTAGATTCAGCGCCGAATAGGGACGGCTGTCGGGTCATGTTGCGTGGAACAGGCACTTTCTCCGTCCATCCTATTCGCGTGAACTGCGAAACTTAGAGCACTGCGGACAAGTTCAGATGACTATATACGGATTCTGTGATGATAAGTCTCGAGCGGTGCGTGTTGAGAATAAATTGCGATGTGTACCTTAACTAAGAATATTACAACCGCACCGAGGTGCTAGGTTGCAAATGACGGTTTTAATTGTTTCTATAATTTATTATTATTGCAACTGTTTTGCAAGATAACTCTATTTTCGTAAATAAATAATAGATTGATACTAAAACATAAACAATAACTAAAGCCGTGGTAGAAGTAAAAGAAAGAGGAGTTCTAATAAAAGGTAGTTCTATCAACGTCTTTCTATTCGTAGCCGTGTGATTGGAAGCCCTATGTCTAAGCTAAAAGGGGCTATGAATTTTATAGTTTGAGCAAAAGATCCATAATTTGAAGTTTAAGTGTTCATTTCCAAGGGCTGATTTGTTTACGCTGTACAATTGTATGGTAATTTAGCCTTTAAGCGACTCGTGCTGAGCAGTTCACGCGAATAGGATGGACGGAGAAAGTGCCTGTTCCACGCAACATGACCCGACAGCCGTCCCTATTCGGCGCTGAATCTAGTTTCTATCATTTTCAGCGCCGACTGCATTCCCTATTCGGCGCTGAACCTAGTTTCTATCATTTTCAGCGCCGACTGCATTCCCTATTCGGCGCTGAACCCTAGTTTCTTTCATTTTCAGCGCCGACTGCAAAATCTATTGGCATTTTTCCGCCCTGCCTCCTTCCCTATTCTACACTCTGCATGCCCGTCTAGGGCATTTTTCCCTACTTGTAATTAACGATTTAAATAAGCTAAATAAACGTAATAACTGTAAATCTGTGTATACTTACGATTTTGGACAGCTGTATACTAACCTACAACATGCAGACATTCTATCATGTATGAAAAATGTTATTGCACTGGGATTTGGTAAATCTGAATAATACATCAGCATATATCTATTGACAATAGTGGTAAATTTGTTACTGATGTGTTTGATAAAAGAGATAACTTTCCATTTAAAACCCTAAGGTTGCCACATGCTTGTAGCAATATTAGTAAGAGTTGTCTCTATAATGTGGTAATGGGGGAAATTAATAGATATGGAAACATATGTAATGTATATGATAATTTTATACATAAGTCTGTAAAACTGATAGCATTGGCTACCAGTCAAGGGTATGAGGTAGACCAACTGAAGCTGGCAGTTCGAAAATCTGTTAAAAGGCATAAATTAGACGTAAAGTTCAACACGAATGTGTCCGTAATATGTCAGCATATTTATGACGCATGTTAACTAACTAGCACGTGTGAATGGGACCACAGGGCAGAAACGACTTTTTGTACAATTTCTCGTATTTTTCCAAAAAGCCTAAAGCTGTAACTGGTAAGTCGGTACGCCACTGACGAAGCCCACCGATTACCAGTATCAGTCTGGCAGAGTGGTCAGCAAATGAGTGCACTTTAACCCGAATAAAAGTTTGTTTATATACACCTTAGATACTTGCTTTATCAAATGGCCGTATTTATTATATTATGGTTATGAATTTCTTTTTCTTTTAGTTTATTGCAGGGATTCTTAGTTTTTGGAAGTTGGTAATTTTGTTTTCACTTTTTATTGGTGTAATCAAATATGGTGGCGGTCATGAAATGATAGCTCCAGTCTGTCACCTAAATGTATACTTGCTTTCTTCTGCTGTATAAATGTAGGTTACCCTTTTTCTTTGCTTTCTATGAGTGTGTTAATTCCCCGGCTCAGCTGTCTGGACCTGAGCAGGAATTGCGAGGCTAAGCGATTACAGGTTAGCTGACCGTGCTGATGCTACTAGATTACCCAAATCCTACCCAAATCTATATAATTTCTATAATTTACCGATGCAGGAAGATCGTGATAAAGGCATAGGTAACCAACTACAAAGGTTGTGGCGTAACAATAAATTTATTGGCATAAAGGCATAAACGTAGGCGGATCATAAAATGCGGGACCAAAAAAATACACCTGATTCGTAACACACAAAATTCGACACGCTGCCATAGAAATTCACAATAGACTTCCAAAAATCAAACATGCAAATTAGGAGAGACGTCTGCACATATGCAGATTAGAAAATACTTCCTCTTTGGGTTGTTAACTGCAACAACCGGTTTTAACTGGTTTTTGACATCCTCCCCTGGATAGAAAAATTTTTAGCGCCTGCTAAAATACAAGGGCGAGAGGGAATGCTACCGTAATTCAGTAATTGAAAATTCAGGAGAATTTCAAAATTATAAAGTAGATCTCACACAAATCCCATGAGACCAGTTATGAGGAACGTATCCTGGCACGTTTACCCATGGTTAAAAGAAAAGTAACTACAAATAGAAGTTAAGTGAATTAGAGTTAGAAATGGTAGCAAAATGGAAGTCATAGCCAGGCGAAAGTAGCGAAACGCAGGGAGTAACAGAATACCCGAAAGACAGAAAGTAGTTGCAACCTAACCAATGAAAGAAAACCAAGTATTCAGAAAATAGAGCAAGAATCCCACATAGAAAAAGTTACACAAAACAGTAAAAACCACAATTACAGAAAGAAGTTCACATAAAGAAATTAAAATACAACATTCATACAAACATTCTCAAGGGCCCTAACAATCATACTCACAATTACCCTAACAAACAGACAAACAAGCACACAATTATTAATAGACTAACTACTATACTAAACACAGCTAATCTATACATGACCGGAACACAAATCATAGCTAACATAATACATAATACAAGTCGAACAAACACAAAGAACCTAGCTAAAGACAATTCATAGACAAATACAATCTTAACTAAATTACTACAAATAGAAAAATCCTAGCTAACAAATAATCTGTACAACTATCTGAATTTGCTAATTAGAAATTTTAAGGCATTGCGTACGGATTCTCCTCCGCCGCTGAAAAACAAAGATCACCCGATCTTCCGAAAAAAATAAGAAAAATCAATACACACATGACACATACGTATTCATATACAGGGGAAATGAATCTGGGGAACGGAATACATCACTAGACGAAACAAGTATACAAACACAAGATATGATTACATAGCTAACAAAAGTACCACTTATTTACAAACCAAATCAAAATTACAATACAAATCACAGAGCTCTCACAAAAACGGCAAACAAATAATACAAAGCCGGCAAATATAAATACAAAACGCTAGCGAATAGGTAGAAGAATAACAAAACAACAGATTATACAAACTAATCAACATGCATATAAAGTACGTATGTATATACACAAAACGATTGAAAGTTCAAATGTCTATAATGATGCGCTGTCTTCTAGTTGTTGTCGTTGCAATTTAAAATTATATTTGGTTGTGATGGTCTTCAGAGTAACTTTCGGGGAGAGTTCAAAGCCGTATGAACTCGAAACAGGATCGGAGCTGAGAAGGCTGAAGTTGCCATCATGTGGTGTCGTTATATCCGTAGTAATAGGCCAGATAGAAAATCGAGTTCCATAGGCGGAAACTGCGATCTTCACAGTTAGAAATACAGGCTACACAGAGCCCCAATCAGTGCAAAACAAACACGAACCACATTTATCGTCTATGAAATCTTTCGAAATTTGAGAAAAATAAAAATAATTCGTTTGAGGCTAAACTAGAGATAGATCGCTCAAGATTGCAAGCTATACAAATATCAACCGTTCATAAAGCTCCGAACAACAAAAAATCATAAACATACTAACATATACATCACAATCATTGAATGAAAATCACAAACAACAAAGTTATGTATAGATAAACTGAAGTATTTTTGAGTTTTTCGCGAAATGTTGCTTTTTAGGTATATTCCGATAAGCATAGATAACACAAAATTCGAAAAACAAACAAAATATTTACAATATATATCCTTAATGTCTATACCTGCCAAGCCACCTTTGGTGACGACAGTTTCGTAAGTCATCGTCAAAGTATCAGATTCATCGCTAGGAATTCTGTTTACCAAAAATTACCGATAACTTATCAAAATATAAATAAAAGAAAAAATTAAAACATTTATATACCGCTTAATTAATACGTACTACACAAAAGTGCAAGGTGATGAAATAGCATTTACGGATCGCTTTGTTATGCCCGACCATTCCTGATTGTGGGACTCATCAGGGGCTTACAATCAGGTTCAAATTTTTAGTAGAAAATTAAAAATTTTATTTTTGACAGTGAACAGTTCGGTTTCGTCCCCTAGCGATCAACTCCACTTATTCGTGAGACATATATATTTCATTCTCAAACACATACCTATGTGCATAACAATTAATACATAAGCACTATTTATTTACATACTCATTATTTCATTTTAAACTATCTAAGACATTCCACCCATAATCTATTTGGTTTTATATTTACAAAAATTTGATTAATTTTTAGTACTTTATCATAATTCCTACAAAATTTTAATTTTCGTTTTGAATAATTTTTTGTTAACAAATAATTTACCAAGCTTTTTAACTTAAATATAAATGAGAGTTTTGTACTACAAATCCTTGCATACCTTAATACCTCATTAATATACACCATATAAGCTACATTAGAAGAGAAATTGCCGTGTAAATTAGGAAATTTTACTACGTGAAAGTTATAATCATCCGTTTTGTCAAATACTTCACACTTAAACTTATTATTAATAATATCTAGTTTAATATCTAACACATTTGCTGCATAATCATTTAAATTTTCTCTATTTAAAGTCAAACATAAAGGATAGATTTCCATAAAAATACTATCGAAAAATCCCTTATCATTAAGAATTGTAATATCATCAATATATCTGAATACATATCTTAACTTTCTAAGCGCATTAAAATTATGCTTATATAGCATTCTTTTCATAAAAATATATTCATAATAAAATAAAAATAAATTAGCTAAATACGGAGCACAATCAGTCCCCATAGGTATTCCACATTTTTGTTTGAACACCATGTCTCCACATTCAATATACAAATTATCCAATAACCAACCAATATTCGATATCAAATCCGCCGCAGTTAATTTATTTCCTGTATTAGTATTACAACCCCATCTAGCACTTCCTTTGTATATAATTATACACTTGTTTTTATTATTTGCATAAGCTAATTTTATTAAGTAACCTAGCGCCTCTTTTATCTCCTTATGCGGAATACTTGTATACAGTTGTCCGAAATCATACGTGTAAACTGATTTAGCAGACTGCCTTTTATTTATGGAAAATATTGCATCTAATATAACACTAGATCTGTCAATTATCCAAAATAAATTGGCATTATTTTTAGTATTTTGGTAAATAGCATTAGTATACATTCTTAGTCTATTTAATATCAATTTTAAAGCACATCCAATTCCCTTTGACACAGGTTTCGTAATTGCACTGTGACTGGCTACTATAAATCTATGTTTAACTGGATTCTTATGAAATTTAGGAATCATATATATAAATGGGAATTGTCTACAGGTTTCTGTAACATTCCAGCCCATACAGTACATATCTTCACATAAACTATTAATTAAAATATCTTTATTAACTGCCATATATTCGTACACATCACTTACAAAATTTATACTATTATTACTGGTATCAACTTTAATTCCTAGTTCATTTAAAATAACACTTATGTAATGCTGCTTACATATTATAGCATAGGTTTGGTTTGCTTTATTAATAGGTGTAAATACATAATTCTTTTGTAACTTACGCAGTTCATTTTTATTACATTCTATATTTAACTGTTTACTTATTGTAAAATTACCGTGCCTATTTAATTGGCTTTCAATCATTTCATATATTCTATTACTCCACAAATATAAATTACACTTATCAATCTCCGATACTATCTTATTAAAACATAAACTTTTAATATACTTACTCAAGCCTATTTTCACACTTTCCATAGCTTTATTCTTATCATTATCTTTAGCAATGCGAAATTTACAACCCAAGGCAAGTAATCGACTTACTACCTCATTATCTACAACACTTACATCACCAGTAATTATGTGCCTATGATAATTATCAATATAATTTACTTTTTCTTTACATATACAAGTAGTACTTTGTTTTAGAAAATCCATAACTTTTAAATTACTAACCGTTTCCTTATAATTAAATATTAAACTTGACGTACTATTATCATATTTATATATTGTCATAGGTCTAGCATATAATCTATTCTCCAATGGCCAATAGGTTGAGGCATAGTCAAAAACTTTTCGGAAATCAATAATATCAAATAATTTATTAACATAATGAAATAAAATTTTAGGTTTCTTAGGTTGTTTCAACTTTTCATTGTTAATACTACTCTTATACATTTTAGTCAAGCACAAATCAATAAGCAACTCTACTATATCACCACTTTCTTGTTTATCTGAAATAAGCAAAAACAGCTTTCTTATTTCCGATCTACGTAGACCAAAAATAATTTTAGTAATGCTTTTTCGATATTCTAATTTATCTCTAATAGGCCTTTCTAGCAGCTCTTTATATAACTCATCAGCATTTATCCTTAACTGTGTGCTAGAAGGCTTTTTAAAACCTCTAGATCTTGTTCTTTCAGCTTTACTAAAATTACAATACACAGGTATATTATTATTTTCATTTCTTAAATAATCATTAAGTCCATAAGGGTATTTTGTTTTAAGTAATTTAATCCAGTATTCTTCCCTATCTAATAAATTTTGTCTATTAATAGACTCATCTTCTACATGCTTAACTTTTTCAATTATTTTAAGACTGAACTTTTTACACTCATTATTTTTAAAATGTGATACTAAATTAAAACATCCAGACTGACCTGAACCACAAATGGCTCTAATATGTTCCATCATTCTTATCCTGAATTTGCGTTTAGTTTGTCCTACATACTGCATACCACATTCCATACATGTAATTAAATAAATCACATTTGTTGTGTCACAAGTTAAATATAGTTTATCATTGTTAATTACATTGTAATTCCACGACTTATACGTATTCTTAAATGTTTGTTGAGTGTCCGTACGACAGCAAACGATGCATCTAGCTCTATCACAGATAATATAATTAGACGCAGGTGAAAAACCACCCTAGTATGACACCTCACCCAAAGCGACATGGGTGGACACGGAGAAGGTTAGGTTTTGAAAGGGACCAACCCAATGAAAAAACCCCAGAAAAAACTAAGTGCAGCCTGGCCCAAAATGGGGCTTACCGTGATTTAAAGCCTAAATAAAAAGTTAAATAAGTGATTGCAAATATAGTGAACTGTAGGTAGGAGGGAAATTGAAAAAATGGGGTCCCTCCCTATACGCCCCAATACTATGAATGACTAACAATGATTAACTATAAGAAAAGTCTATTAATAAGTACGGACACAACAAAACCCTATCACAAAAAATTCTTTACCGTTAAAATAAAAAATTTTAGTCATTTAAGAACAAACATTAATTAATTAATTAAAACTTTGTGTACCGTTAGCCGATAAATCGGCTAACAGCATTAATAGGTTTCCTTACCCGAAGGAAAGGACATTAATAGTCCCCTTTCCAGCCAGAAACTGACTAGAGAGGGTATTAATAGTATCCCCAAAAGACATTAATGTATTTCAATTCATAAAATTTGTAAATACCAAACATATTTCAAAAATTTTCTTACCGAAAAATAAAAATTCTTTTATAAATTACCTAGCAATCAAAACTTTAAAATTTTACAAATTTTTATAAAAACAAAATTTTCAACTTTAACAGTATAAAAGATCTTAATACATAATCTAACTCTACTAAAAAGCGCGCAACCGCGCCGGCCCAATGCAACCTCATGGGAGCAAACCTCAACCTTTTGAGCTTGCAGAGGACAACAACAATTCGAAAAACAAACAAAATATTTACAATATATATCCTTAATGTCTATACCTGCCAAGCCACCTTTGGTGACGACAGTTTCGTAAGTCATCGTCAAAGTATCAGATTCATCGCTAGGAATTCTGTTTACCAAAAATTACCGATAACTTATCAAAATATAAATAAAAGAAAAAATTAAAACATTTATATACCGCTTAATTAAGACGTACGACACAAACGTGCAAGGTGATGAAATAGCATTTACGGATCGCTTTGTTATGCCCGAC
>JASAND010031580.1:0-66674 GCA_030248195.1 Trissonchulus latispiculum | reverse complement strand
AGATCACGACCCCCTCCAAATCAGAGAAATCCAGCAAAGATCTGACAGAGTCTATTACATATATATACTACCTGTATATCAGTTCAAAATTATTTATTTTCATAAGTACCAACCATGAATTAATACAAAATTGCTAGAAAAGGTTGTAACACACTGTAAATTATAAAACACAACTGATAAACTACGATATAAACTGATGGAAAATCTTTACACATATGCGTAATTACACATATACCTCTGTCATACTGAATAAGAATTTACACTGTAAGTGCGCCGGGCTAGTGCGACGGGTTTTACCCACTTACTAAACCCTCCGTGCGCCGGACTGGGGCCGGGGCCGGGTTTTACCCATTTCTAATCTTTCTAGCAAGATTCCAACCACTAGAGAGCCTTAGTCTACATCCAGTATTAAAAAGTAACAATTTTAACTTTAATTCTGGGCTGACTAGTTTCCAGTTAAGTAGGCTAGTTTTCCTGGAAAAAATTTTCATCAAAGACTGGACAGAAAAATTCTAACCAAGTCAGCTCATTTTATGGAATGGTTCTCTGCTTAGTTCCAGTTGCGTTGGTTCCACGGAATCTCGCTATAATGGTGTACTCGAAATCAGACATGTGCAGAAGGGGAAGTTCTGGGGGGGGGGCGGCGGCCGAAGGCCTCCGGAAAACGGATTTTTCCGGTTTTTTGCCCAAAAAACCGGAAAAATCCGGATTCTGGGGGGGGGGGGGTGAGGGGACCCTTCTGGGGGGGAGCTCCAGGTCTGGGGGGCGAAAACCCCCAACCCCCCCCCCAAGCACATGTATGCTCGAAATAGTTTAATAGACACATAAGAAATATGGCAAGCATATCCAAATTTTTTGGAATGTTTGAAAACATTAGCCCAGAAGTCTCGTTTCCAACTAAGTCAGCTAAACACCGTGGAGTCATAAACGCCCAACTTCCAACCCCTGACTGAGGCTATCTTGAAATTTCAGTAACGATAAAGAACTGCAGGAACTGGAGCTGCCCATAAAGCCGGCACTACATGAGTTTTCTTTCGCCGCTTACAAATGTTGATTGATGTCAGCTTGGCAAACACACTTCTTCTTGTACCAACCAGATATACAATTGGATCTACTAAGATGATCAAAATTTTAGTGGACTCGACAACAACAATTGAAACTTGTCGACTAAATGAAACGCTGGCTTGGCGAACCAGAAGGCCATACAGCGTCAAGTGTGTGAATCCAATGGTGACCAAAACTATCATTTGTAGAGTGACTTTGTGTTCAACCTTGATTGACAAATTGGCTGAGCTGACTTTTCCTTTGATCAATTTTGCCACAGCGATATAACAGATTGCAATACAAGCGATGCATGCGGTGCGAACTGTAAAGTATATGTTGTATGCCAATACAGCGACTCTATCCTCGAATTTCCATCCAACCCACATCAACTGGCAAACGCTAAAGTAGCCCTGACCCCAGGCAAGACCCAGTAAGCTAGTTACGATCAAAGAAATAACGGCCGTGCCAATAGAGAAGCCTAGAGTGTTTTTAAACGAGAATACTGTTTCACCTGGCTCCGGCCAGTAGCAGAAAGCGAATCGCTGTACTGCGATAACCAGCTGTCCATACGTAGACCCGTTTATCCAGAACACCACAACAAGACGCGGCAGAGAGGACCGGGTAAAGGGTGTGTCCCAACCGTAGCCGATAATCGGGCCAAGATAGCCACAATAGAATAGGGACTGTAGAGCGTTCAAAAGACACTGTGTCACCATTAGGCATTTAGTTGAACTGGTGTAAGACTCGCATTTAAGTATTGCCTTAGTGGTACTGAAATTGAGTATAAGCGCTACCGCACCAAGACATGTAAAATAGCAGCCGATAGCATTGTTGCTATATTCAAAGCACGAAATGTCTGTGCTGTTCTGGAGCATTTTCACTTCAAAATAGAATACTGTATGTTTTCTAATGAATTACAGTCCTGGCCAGAAATAGTGTACCTACCCTTCGCGAATGCGAATAGCCTTCGCACCTGCTTAGAGGTATTAAATTAAAGCCATTCGCGAATGCTGACCTTTGTGACCCTTCGCACTTCATTCGCGCGCCTGTTGCAAACAAGGCCAATTTGAAGGCCACTAGCCTTTGCTAATGAAGCAGTTGGCGCTATCTTAGCACATTGGCTTCACAGCTGGAAGCCTTAACACTAAGTTTTCTTCGCGAAGGCATTTTCCAAAGGCCATTCGCACGCATTCGCAGAAATTTAATATGCTTAGCCTGCGAATGGCGTTCGCGAAATTGCGAATATTCGCGAAAATGGGTACACTATTTCTGGCCAGGACTGTAGGTTGGTTAGTCCTACGCCGTCTGGGAACTAGGGCATTCTTTTGTAATGAAACTTTAAGCATTTATGCTAAAATTTAGTATGAGAGACTTGTCCAAGCTTGCTGCTCTTTGTCTGGAATTAATTCTTAAGAGGGCGCTGCAATGTTCAACAAATGCATACTCTTCGCAATTCTGAAGTCTTTGCTAGGAATGGCCACTTAATTAAGCTAAAAATATTTAGTTTTACAGAAGCTACAATTATCCAGTAGCTCCCAAATGGGACACGATTCCTATTTGTTAAAATCCAATTGCAAACTTTTACTTTGGCGCTCAGTGTACATTTCTATAAATCTGCAATTAGTGGAATGGTTTTGTATATGTGAAATTTACTTAGTGGGATACAATTCGATATGGGAAAATACAAAAATCTCTCAGAAATATATGACCAGCAAAAGCCGCTGACTGTTTTGACGTAGGTATATACAGTAAATAGTAGGTATATACAGTATGTATAAAACTAACATTCATAAATAACAGACCTCTTTTTATTGCCAAATATTCCATCAAAATGACCATAAAAACTTTTGAATTTTCGAATCTTGTAGATAATCATCAGAGCACTTTCCTTCTTGTATTTTTGTGATGTCAAAAAGACTATAACGAGCTAATATCGAGACTGCTTGCAGCCAACGCCTCTGAAAAAACAGGTAGTTTAGCCCTTTATAAAGTCCATTTAAACCAATTTGCATAAATTGGCGACATAGGTACGCTTTATCAAAAGGATTCCTTATGCGAGCCCTAAGTTGTACATAGAGCATCTCCCAGGACAAATTGTACATATTCACATTTATTAATCCCGCTGGAGAAGGAATGTATAAAATGGTATTTTTTCCATGTTTAGCGTGTACTGTCCTCTTTTGTAACAAGGAAGCCCTATCTTTAAGCACAGGGCTAGTATAGGGCTCTTTTTTGCGGAAGCTCATTTACGCAAATTAGGTTGGCAGCTATAAAAAACGGCAGCATCTGATGTCTTCCTGCAGTTGTCCACTGTCAGCAATCTAATCGGTTGAACGTTTTTGGGTGCGGAAGTGGAGCTTGCGAGCTACACACAGGCACATTCAACCTATGAAGTTGAGGCCCTGAGCTCAACTCTGAAGCTTCACTCTTCTCAACAAAATTACACCAAAATTGGCAACTTAAAAACTTATTTTCACCTGTAAGCAAAAAGTTGTATCTGCTGCAGAATTGATGTAGAAAATCGTTGCAAAAATTAGTTAATATTCTCTTAATAAATGCTCACCTGTTCCATATGAAATAATACAAAGTAATCTATAAGTCAGTACAAGCGAAGCAAGAATGGCGGCCGCAAGAATTCTTCCCGTTAAAGATTTCGCGACTACGGATATCTTAAAAAGAATGGGCATTGACAATACTGAAAAGAGACAATTTACTATTGTCCACCATCAATGATTAACCAGTGTTCAACTGTCAGCAAAAACCGCTCTGGTGTAACAGAAAACAGAACAACTTTTCGCTGATTAATAGTTTTGTAGAATAAAAAGAAGAATGATTTATTTATATTGCAACGGAATACAACCGTATCCTATACGAATGCTTACAGGTCCACTAAGGAATACTGCCCCTTTTTGGGGCCAACTTGTTAGTTTGTGCATTTCGCGAATATTTGTTCTTGTTGATAATGTACCGTTGCTTTAGTAGCAATTACTACGTCATTATTCATAACTTTTCAGCATGTTTTAATAAAGTTCGTAAAAGGCATTCACCAATGAAAGCAAGGTCAAATAAACCTAAGCTTGTTTTACAGTTTTAAATCTTGCTATTTGTTTGTATTTTGTCAGCCATTAGGTCCTCGCTGTCTGTATATACATGTTTTCGTTACAGCAGAATTTATCTGTTTACTGTTTAGTGTTTACTGCCCACCCCTCATTTAAAGAGAACATAATGCTTCGGTTATAATAATATAATATAATCCATAATAATTATATAATAATAATGGATCGGTTTATTCCTTATTTGCAATGGTAGGCAAATGGCAAGTATTTTCTGCTAAGCGGAGAAGCTATCCTTTGGACAAGCAGAACAAAATGGAAATTGGAAAATTTGGAGAAAGTTTGGAAATTTGTTGTACTGATTATGGTTGGTTATAATAGATTGCGGTAGTTCGAAACTTAATAGCTAACGTAAAATGACAAATGTAAAATTCAAGCAAAGACCTAATTAAAACTATTGTTAACCTTCGGCTTACTGTCCTGAACTAAATCGGAAATTAAAAAGGCTAATCTGTCGCATACTGAAGGGTGCAACCATAATCAAGGAAGAGATAAGTCCTACACTAAGTTCTGATCTAGCAAATAGCAAAAGTAGTGTCGTTTCTCCCATTAATGGGATACCGACGACGTCATTAAAGCGCATTAAATGTCACTTGGTGTCACCAAGACTTCATAATAGGAAGAGTGAGACACTCAGTCTTCCTAATTTAATAAGCTTGCAATAAGGTCGAAACATTAAGGCCGAAATCTCGGGTGTGCTTCTCAGCGTGTAAGCATACAACGCTGATATTTTCATTCATTCATTCATTCATTCATTCATTCATTCATTCATTCATTCATTCATTCATTCATTCATTCATTCATTCATTCATTCATTCATTCATTCATTCATTCATTCATTCATTCATTCATTCATTCATTCATTCATTCATTCATTCATTCATTCATTCATTCATTCATTCATTCATTCATTCATTCATTCATTCATTCATTCATTCATTCATTCATTCATTCATTCATTCATTCATTCATTCATTCATTCATTCATTCATTCATTCATTCATTCATTCATTCATTCATTCATTCATTCATTCATTCATTCATTCATTCATTCATTCATTCATTCATTCATTCATTCATTCATTCATTAATTCATTCATTCATTCATTCATTCATTCATTCATTCATTCATTCATTCATTCATTCATTCATTCATTCATTCATTCATTCATTCATTCATTCATTCATTCATTCATTCATTCATTCATTCATTCATTCATTCATTCATTCATTCATTCATTCATTCATTCATTCATTCATTCATTCATTCATTCATTCATTCATTCATTCATTCATTCATTCATTCATTCATTCATTCATTCATTCATTCATTCATTCATTCATTCTTTGATTCATTCATTCATTCATTCATTCATTCATTCATTCATTCATTCATTCATTCATTCATTCATTCATTCATTCATTCATTCATTCATTCATTCATTCATTCATTCATTCATTCATTCATTCATTCATTCATTCATTCATTCATTCATTCATTCATTCATTCATTCATTCATTCATTCATTCATTCATTCATTCATTCATTCATTCATTCATTCATTCATTCATTCATTCATTCATTCATTCATTCATTCATTCATTCATTCATTCATTCATTCATTCATTCATTCATTCATTCATTCATTCATTCATTCATTCATTCATTCATTCATTCATTCATTCATTCATTCATTCATTCATTCATTCATTCATTCATTCATTCATTCATTCATTCATTCATTCATTCATTCATTCATTCATTCATTCATTCTTAATTCTGTTATGTCTTAATGCCCAACTGGCTTCAAGCTGTTGACCTTCGTCGTAATCACTGGCCTTGGCAATATTCTGAAGAGCTTCTGAAAATGTTGCGTATCCTGAAGAGGCTTCCATTAGTTCCGTGCCTCGTTTATAAGACTGTATCGCAGCATCACTCTGGCTCATTCGTTCTGGAACATAGTTGTGATTGCCAATGTCAAGATGATTTAGCAGGTCACTATATCGTTGATATGATTTTACGCATCCATTCTCTGGACAAGCACATCTCGGCACAAGCCCCTTCCGATTCTGCGGAAGTTATATAGCGTGCTAATTCCAGGAATCACAATTCGGCTTTGCTGTGGAACCTGAAGATTTTCTTGTGTATGTAAAACTGAGTGGACAAAACTTGTGCCTCGAACTCAGTCATGGGATGCAGCCCACTGAACAAACTCAGTAGCTGTCGTACATTTATTATTTTCATCGACATAGCTGCGAACTTTTCGTTTAATGACAACAGCCATGCGATCACAAGGGCCTTTTCCACTTTGCGGTTCGCTAAAATCCCATCTCCTGATTTCAATTCCAGTATTTTCTTTCAATTGATTTATATATCCCAGCGGGTCACCGTCATGATAACAGCCAGCGTTATCCGAACGAATAAATGCTGTGGCAACATGTTGCTTTTCTGACTTTACACTCCTTAACACGTCACGTATAACAGCCACTACAACCTTCGAATCTTGTACCCCGTCATCGAAAATGTGCACAAAGGTTCTTTTCAAGTAAGCAACCTCCAAATTTTCGGATTTCATGAACACAACGGAAATATGCCACGGTAAGCTTTTTTCCAAAAAACTGAGTCTGCTTTTCGCGTCCGCTTATTAAAGGAATCTATTTCATGGCCCAGTCCATGATATCACAATTTCAGACTCTGCTACCAGGTAGTTGAATATTTCTAATTTTGCCTTATCTTGATGAACAGTTCTGAGAGCCTGTTGTTCCATTCCAGTATCGCAGTCTTTGCTGTATTAAAGTAGTAAACGTGCTCCTCGGTCAGCTGCCCAATATTATAAAAATAATCAGTCTTTTCCTCCAGATCAGATAATGCTGACTTCAGTGCCTCGCAGCGATCACACAACAGGTCATGATCATGATTACTATTGTGTCCATTAAATGTAGCTGTTGTTTCATCACTGAGTCCAAATGATGAACAGTGATAAGCAATGCGAGATACCGTTTTTGCGTGGAGTTTGTAGTCTGCTTTCAGGTAGAGTTTGGCCTGGTTCAACATTGTCTCAGTTTGTTGCCCCCAGTCTGATGGAGGTAATAAGTTGGAGACATCTTTTGTCTGTTTTAATAAAGCTTCAAAAGCTTCCAACCCATAAAACGTGAAGCAATCAAGTCCAGTGACAGATTTGCTAGTAGATGCTGTGCAGAAGTCCAGAATCCGTAGAAGACTTGAGCGGCTTAGTGCCAGTCCGGTCTGCCAATTTCGTTCAAATCCTGTATGTACAGCTTGGCTATTCTTTCATTAGTAGTCGACCACAAAATTAGGCAGTTCTTCGGATCGTTTATCAAAATATCTTGTTCTTACAGTTCCAAAAGGCAGGTCGGTGACAATCAGAGGCGAAGTTATGAAGTCCACAAAATCTACTGGTTCCTGTGTATAGCGAACTCGTTTTGCCACAGGTTGTTCATTTCGAATTGCGGATCCGTATAATTTTGTATAACGTCTTGATTCCGTAAAGTAGTAATGGCTTATTCCAGGAAGATAATACTGAAGTTCAGAAAAGGTTAAGTGTGGAGTAACCAAAGCCAAGATTTGCTTTGCCATCACAGCGCTGTCAGATTCTTCATATGACAGTTTTATTGACAGCATTATAGAGGAAACTTTTGAATCACCACTGAGCCAAAAGTTTTTATCCCAGGTATTTGTGACGAGTCGCGATAACTCATCCGGATTATCAGAAGCAAAAGCCGCGAGAATGTGGCTTAGTTGTATCGGGCAGCTCAGACAAATAATCAGAATAGTGCAAACTGGTTATTCCAGTAGCCTTTATTGCTGGACGGAGTAGTTCCCGAAATCTGTTAACTCCCGCAAGCCGCTCACATCTTTTCGACAACGAGGAACCTTGGGATTGATTGGCATAAACTGATCGGCACTCCTCCTGGTATCTGCATGGCTTGTATACCTGAAGCTTTATTCAAGACTTTCTGTTTAAGCACATCTTTTTTAAACATGTCCGAAAGCTGCAGTCGCACTTTGTCTAATTTTAAACGTTGTATCGGTAATTTTAGCCTCGTTTTTATTCTTTATACAATAAAGAATTATGCCCTCATTTGATGCTTTCTGCATGCTTTTGCAGTGACAATTTGGTGACGATCGTCACAAAGAAATTTATAGTGATAATTGTTAATAATTTTCAACGTTTCTTCAGTTTCAAGGCGCCGTAAATCCAATTCAGCCGTTCAGCCGCTTCTAATCATTTCGTTAGCAATCCATCAAAATTTTGATTCAAACTTAATGTACACCTGAGATCCACTATTCCAGGGCGAAGTTGACACCGCCTTATCTTAGGAGACTTATTCGATTCAGCTTGGTATAGTTTGCACGTAGCAGCAACTTCAGATCACCCTGTGCAGGTTCAAAGGCATTAGAAAACTCAGTGAAAAGACGTTTTAATACTTGGGTTTAATCCTAGCATGGGAAGGGATCTAGTTTCCAATACGAGTGTCTTAGTTCCACTTCTAAACCTTGTAAGCAAAAATAAATATAAAAAACCAAATTGTCAGATAAAAAATATTCCTTAGTATCAGAAAACTTAACAAAGCTGAAAGATTAGGAGTAACCGTAATTTCGGTCTATTCTAGGACTGGTTTGGGAACGGCTGAAATAGAAAGAAACACGTTTCAGACTAGAATGATTTTCACAAAAAGTGTCTTTCAGACTAAGTTTCTCCCTAATTTGCATAAATTCTTCCCGGCCTGCTTCATATCCTAGTCTTTCGTTAGTTCTAAAAAACAAAACAAACAAAATGTCTTCCACCAAGTTGAAATGTCCTGAAAATACCATTGACCCCATATTGGCGTCTTCTTGTTCAATTTTTTCCTTTTATTTTCCAAAAACTCGCCTCGTTTGAATTCAGTCGGCAGGTGCACAAATTTACATAAAGCAAACTTAACATTTTGAACGAGCGTAGAAAGAGCTATTGCTCTGCCAGGAATTTCCCACTCTAGTGTGGGAGTATGTGCAGTATGCAGTGCATTGTGCAGTATGTGCAGTATGTGCATCGAAGTTCTGTTAAATTATTGTAATAATTGATGTTCTCCAGCTTTTGTGTAGATTGACTGGCTTGGGATTTTAGCTATGTTTCTTCTGTGCACAATCTCTGGCCTCAAAAATTAACTATCCAAAAAGCAACATTTCGTACAATATTCAAATTAGATTTGCACTATAAGGAGAGGGGGTTTCAGAAAAGAAGGTCACTTTTCAATTTCAATTCTCGAAAAATTCATCAGAGCCAGTTCACCGGATCAGGTACGGAGCTTAGAGGTTGGTTCTGGAGGTTTGAGGGGTTGGTTCTATGATTATGGTTAGTTAGAATTTTGTTGTAAATTTCAATGCTTTGAAATTGTATGAAATAAATTATGTTGAAATAAATATTATTGACTTTTGAAATTCTCACAGAATTCCCAAAATTGCTCACTCATCACGAAACCTGCAATCTTTTCTCCGTCCTTTCTTGTAGTTTTCCAAATTGATTTCTCCCTAGCTTTACGTTTTGGAAACCGGAATTACGATTTAAAAGTAATGCCTCCAAATGTTCTGTAAAATGTTAGTTAAAACGCTTAGTTAGTGCAAAAAATTTGTTACCTCAATAGCGTCCTCCAAAATATAGTGCATTACATTGGGATCCTCAGTCACGCATGTCTGAACATAAAGAAGTAAATAAGCTGCATCGGGTCCTTTTCGACACCACCTGCAGGTCTGCCCAGAAAATTGAAAAGTGGACTTAAGGGGGGTGGTCCATTTTTGGCCAATTTTTCGACCATCTCAGATTTCGCTCGTTTTCACATATAATGATCCCTGAGTGGGATAGTTTAACGAGTTTTAGAAGTAACGAAGTAAAGAGTAAAATAAAGTAAAGTAAAGAAGTAACTCATACGGTTGTTGATAATAAACCTCTCGACGAACAGTCGTAATCCTGCATAATTTTGTATTTATAATGTAGCTATTATCATAAACTGCGGTACGCTGGAAGTAGAATTTTGATTTGGGCACCTAAAAATCTTTCAAAACGTTTATTTATCGCAAACAGTGAAGAATCGTCGAATTTCAACGTTTCTTGCAGCTGGAAGTGGGGAATTCGGAGAACATTGCAAATTGCTCTAATTCAAAGAACTACATAAAAATTCTAACTCCAGAGTTCCGTAGAACTTGAATTGGCGGCTTTATATTCCAGTGATTCCATTGCATCTCTCTCCAATTTCGGGAATTTTTGGCGCAAAAATGGGCATTTTAAGCAAAATTTTTAAAATTTCGGTCTTTTCGCAAATTTGGCTAATTACGACAACAGTGTGGTCTTAAACTGCCTATCTTGTATTCCAACTTGTGTCTTCATGATCTGGCTCAATTTGCAGCATTTGCAGAATTGTGTTGACAGCCATTTCCAGTAATTCTGAGCGTACCAAACGAGACACTCGAACCCTGAATTTCACAAACCAGCGATGGCTAAATTTTTCAATATGGCATATTATATATCAATCGAAAGCTCTCATTACAGGGATGAATTCTCCTCATAAAACTATAGGTCGGAAACGCTTCCATTTAAAGTTAATCGCTGTTAAATGTTTCATTACATCAGTAGGAACAAGGGCCTTGTTTCTCCGAGAAATTCTTTAAAGAAGCTTCTGATCAAGCTCGTCCGGCTGGAAACTGTACGAAAATGTTTTTCTTAGCAGTTGTGAAAGGTGTATAACAAACTAAGCAAAAAACTTGAAGTTGATTTGCGCAAATTTGCACCAGTTGGCTGCAGCACACTAGTGCTCGCTCACATTCAGATTGCACACAGTTTATGGGTCGTAACTTACGGAGAACTGAACGAAACAACTCCAAATTTAAACTTGTTTGCAAGACATGTGGCTAGCTTATATGTGAAAATAAGCTAAATACGTCACCTAAAAGTTTTTCTTGGTGGACCCCCTTAAGAAGAAAGCAAAGCTATCGCGATCCAACTGCTTCATATCACAACCGGATCTAATAGAAGTTACCTTAGGCTGGCTGGAGGACTTTCACTCAGATGCTCAAAAAGGAACTCTCGTGGTAACTGATAAAGGATTATATTTTGAGGACTGTATAAAATAGTTGAATAGAAATAAAGAAGTTTCAAGACATTTTAAATTTTTTAATAAGACGTTGGAGGAATTCTGTAAATACGTTAGCTCTATTATTAAGTTTGCTAACACCTGCCAGACAGGAAACAGCAGGTAAATGACAATGTTTTTACAAAGAATGAAAAACGTTCAAAATAGGACTAGTCGATTTTTAAATGTTCTAAATTAGACATCAGACATTAGACATTAGAAAGTTAGCTTCAGAGTTGCTTCTCAAAATAGTTGCTGGAAATTTGCCTCGTGGGAACCCGCCTTCAGAGAACTTTTTGTTAGCAACTTTGCAGCAACTGAAAGTTGCTTGAAAGCTGCCTGGTGTGAACACTCTCAAAATTGCAAGCAACCAGTAAGCAACTTGAAATTTTCAGTCGGTCCAGTAGCGACTTTTTCAGGCAACTCACAGGCCACAGCCAATCAAGCAAGCCCACGCCTTTTGAATTTTAGGCGCGCAGAATTGTCAGTGGCTGCTAGGAGAAAGTTGCTAGATAAACAGTTTCCTGCAAGTTTTCTCATATAAACGAAAAATCGCAAGCAATTTCTCAGCAACGAAAGTTGCTTCAAAGTTGCTTTTAAAATAGTTGCTGGTGAGTTGCCACGTGTAAGCCGGCCTTTAGAGACTTAAAATTTCAGCGTGTATAAACAGGCATGACTGAACATTGCGAGTCTTGAGTCTTTGGTTTAGTTAGTTTGAGTTCAATTTATAGTTCGGGCATTCGTAATGGCACTTTTAATGAAAGTCAAGTTCTTCAATTCGAGAACTGGCGGTCTTTTCGACAGTGGGATCGCGGATCATTTCGTCCTTCAAATTCCAATAATTGCAAGCTTTCACCAACAACCACAATGCTGTGCACCACAAATCTAAAGTTTCATTTTTAATTGTCATCTTGAATCTGTGTCGAGCAGCAATAATATTTGTCTTGAGCTCAAAGCTCAAAGCTGCGAAGACTTGCGAAACTTAGTGCAAAGTAGCTTCGTTATTAAGGAGTTCAGGAATGATCGGGGTAACAGTGTGATATATCCGGTGTCCTTTGACGCCCAAAAATGTAGTACTATTGCAATCTATCACGACTTCATGAAAGCGTTGGGATTGGCTAAGGCATCGTATACAGTGAGAAACTTTTCAAAAAGAAGTTTTCAGTACCTCCAAACGATAGTTTTTTCTGACTAGGAGAAAGTAGGTAAGGTTGCGGCCTCTGATACTGTTGAGTCAGGAAATGGAAGTTGTAACAGTGCCACACGGTTAACAAACAACTTTATAGCTATTGCCTGCAACTCAGCAATGTAATGGGGTTTTGTCAACTCAGTGCTTCTATTTTCCTGGTTTTACGTTACTACAGATCACAAATTCATTGGATTCAGCCAGACATTAAACTTACGTACATTGATGCAGCTTTTTAGTCACTGTCTTTCGAAAAATTTTTATTTATAGACGGATAAATGAGTCCCTTTGATAGCACAGAATTCGGCATTTCAGCGTGTTTACGTAACTCAGCATCCGCTTTGCTAACAACTCTCTATAAATAATTATTATTAGCAAGCAATCAACAGTGACGTCATTTTTACTAGTCGTATCCTATTAGTTCCTGCTGAATTTTAGCAGAAACACCTAGAAATCTATTGTTAACGAATACCCTAGCTCCTCAGTTTTGATATTTCACTAATTTACTCTTATCCATTTTGAAATGTATGAAAACATTATTTGAACTGAACAAGTGAACGAGTCTATGTACATACCTTAATCTACGTTCAGTCAGTCATAGATCACTTACTTTGAAGGCAAAATTTTTCTATTCTTACGTTCGACACAAAATGAGCCTTCGTGTCGAGAAAGCGCAGCTCAACCGTACAGTCGGTGAGTGCATAGAATACAGCAATGGCGGTATTGGCATCTATTTTATATGCGTTGGTGCAACTGCTCTTGCCCTGAATTTCACCACCATTAGGATTATGCAGAAATGCGATACCTACATAAGTTCAACTAAATGCTTAATTATATGGCAGTGTATCCTGAATGGTCTACAGTCTCTTCTTTACATTGGCTACCTTGGCCCGATTACCAGTTACGGTTGGGAGACACCCTTTTCACGATCCCCGCTGGTGCGACTTATTGTACCACTTTGGACAAACGGATCCACTTTTGGACAGCTGGTAATTGCAGTTCAGCGATTCGTTTTCTCCTACCAGCCAAAGCGAGCTGCTACCGTTTTCTCCTTGCAAAATACTATAGGATTCTGTATCGGCACAGTCCTATGTTCTTTGCTCATAATGAGCATTATATTTCTTGCACGTGGTCCGGGTTACTTCAGTGTTTGCCAGTTAATGTGGGTGGGATGGAAATATGAAACACAAATTGCTACAATGGCTTACAAAACATATCTTGCAGTTCGCACCGCATGCATCGTTTGTATTGCAGTTTGCTATATCGCTGTGGTGAAGGTGATCAAGGGAAAAGTCCGCTCGCATAATTTATCAGTCAGAGCCGAACATAAAGTCACCCTGCATATGATCGTTTTGGTTATCATTAGATTCACAAACTTGATCCTGTGTAGTCTACTGATTCGAAAGCACAGCTTTGCATTAGGTCGACAAGCCTCAACTTTGCTTGCTGAGTCCAGCAAAATTCTGATTATCTTAGCTGATCCGATTGTATATCTGATTGGTGCACGAAAAATTTTAATCGCTAAACTGAAATCAGCAAACATTTTTAAACTGAAAGAGAAAAGCCTTGTTGCACCGGCATTGTGGGGTACAAAAACTCATGCAGTCACCATACGTGTGCTTGGGGGGGTTTGGGGGGGGGGGGTTTCACCCCCCCCCCCCCCGAACCTGAGCTCACCCCCCCAGAGGGGTCCCTCACCCCCCCCCAGAATCGGATTTTGCCGGTAAAAAACCGGAAAAATCCGGTTTTTCGGCGGCCTTCGGCCGCCCTTCACCCCCCCCAGAACTTCCCCTCCTGCACATGTCTGGCAGTCACCCCTCACAATTGAACGAAATTCTACTTAATGTGGTTACATCCTTTTGTGTAAATTTAACCTTTCAAGCTCGAATTCTTCATTAGAGTGGATGAAACGTTCCAGATATATTATTTTGGCGCTCTTTAACATTCTGGGAACAGTCCTGCATTTTTGGGTGGAAACATAAGAATTTCTCGGTTTTTGGCACTATACTCTCAGTAGGCAGTCGACAGATCGAAGTCTTTGTTAAGGCTGGATGAACAGTTTTGCTTTTACAACCTTTGAGCTATCTTTAGGGGTTAAGTCAGTATACGCCAAAAACAATTTCGGGGGTCAACAACGAACATTTTCGAGCAAATTAGTTTTTTCAAAATTACTGCCATACCGTACGGACAATTTTCCTTTATACTCAATCGATACTTGGTCCAATTGCACATTTTAACGTTAATGCGTATTAACTGGAATTCCCTGCTTTAAGGTGCTGGTATCCTTTTGTGCAGTACTTTTGTCGTGACTTTTCGAAACGCTATAACTTTCGCAAATTTGGGATTTGAAAATAGCTTTATACATCGTTTTATTGCTTATAATCTGTACATTAACATGAGCTTAAGAAACTAGCAAAATTGGCAAAAAATAGCAAAAAATTGCCGACCTGCTGACATCTGACAGACTGAATATAGACCAAAAATTTTTGAACATCGATTTCTCAAAACTGTAGAATCGGCCAAAATTTCTTCTTGCGCCATGATATGAAGGACATGTGTGCCGAGGGACATTTTTTTGGATTTGGCTCAGCAAGTCTGAATACTCCAGAAAATCCGGCAAATGCGCGATGACACGAAATTTCGCAACTTTCTATTCAGTTTTCTCACAACTGGAGCTGTTTTAGCTCAAACCAAGAAAAAAATTGCTCCGCAATAGGGCGAATTTTCATTCAGCCAAAGATCACGCGGATCCATTGGGTAGTTTTTGAGAAATCAATGTTCAAAACAAAATAATCGCAATTTTGCCAAAATGGTTTTTCCGCGAATTCTCCAGCTTAAAGCAACGAACTCCAGCGAATAGGTATTGATAAAATGCGCAATTGGACGATGTATCGATTGAGTATAGATCAGCCAAAATTGTCTGTAAGATTTGGCAGTAATTTTGAAAAACCGATTTCTTCAAAAATTGCCATTTTTTGACCCCAAAAGTAGTTTTTGGCTTGTACTGCCTTAACCACTAGAGGTAGCTCAAACGTTGTAAAAGCAAAAATGTTCATTTTGGTGCCCTCTTTCCAGCCATCACAACCAATCCGGTGTAGCGACTATGTAATGAGAGAGTAAGGGCGAAAACCAAAACTTTCTTATCTTTGCACCGAAAAATCCGGGACTGGTCCCAGAATGTTAAAGAGCACGAAAATAAGTATTTGGAAAGTTTCATCCACTGTCATGAAGAATTGGAGCTTGTAGGGTCGAAATTGCACAAAGCAATACCAGCACCTTAAGCTAGAGATTTGGCCCGAAAACCATTCTGACAAAACTGCGATTATTTTGTTTTGAACATCGATTTCTCAAAGACTGCACATGTACAACTACACAACTGCGTGATTTTGGCTGAATGAAAATGCGCACAATGGCGTAGGCACATTTTTCTTGGTTTGAGCTAAAACGTCTCCAGTTGCGAGAAAAGTGAATACAGATTGTGAAATTTCGTGTCACCGCACGATTGCCAGATCTCTGGAGTATTGAGACTTGCTGAGCCAAATCCAAAAAACGACCGTCGGCCCGCATGTCCTTCTTATATTGGCACAAGAAGAAACTTTGGCCGATTCTATAGTTTTGAGAATTCGATGTTCAAAAATTTTTGGTCTATATTCAGCCTGTTAAATGTCAGTATGTCTGAAAATTTTTGCTATTTTTTGCTAAATTTGCTAGTTTCGTGAGCTCATGTTAATGCGCACTTTATAAGCTTTAAAGCGATGTATAAGCTCTTTCTAACTCCCAAAATAATGAAAGTTAAAGAGTTTCAAAAATTCACCACAAAAGCACTGCCCAATAGGATACCGCCTTATCGCCGATATCGCTTTTTTGGGCGATTTTTCGACCTTCTCCGATTTTGCTCATTTTTACATATTTTGTACTCCCAATGGGTCCGCGAAACAAGACAAGTCCGTTTTGCGCAATATTTCTTCTATCGTTCTGTAGAGTCCTTCAAAGGTGAAGCCGACATGTGTTAAACATAGGAAAATGAAAAACTTACACTAAAAAAGTTTGTGTCCAAAACATGTTTCGCTGTGTGATAGACTCAGCTCTGAATTTTTTTCACACTTGTTGCGGACATAATGTAGAGTGCAGCGAGTGACTTTGGTACAATTCTGTTGAGAATTGGAATTTTGGCAAATAGCCAAACTCGGAATTTTCACAAATTCTGACTTTAAAGCTTTGCCAAAATTTTAATTCTCAGCAGAATTGCACCAAAGTCACTCGCTGCACTCTACATTATGTCCTTAACAAGGGTAAAAAAATTTCAGAGCTGAGTCTCTTACACAGCGAAAAATTTTTTGGACACAAACTTTTTTACCTTAACTTTTTCATTTTTCTATGTTTAACATATGTCGGATTCACCTTTGAAGGACTCTACAGAACGATAGAAGCAATATTGCGCAAAACGCACTTGTCTTGTTTCGCGGACCCATTGGGAGTACAAAATATGTAAAAATGAGCAAAATCGGAGAAGGTCGAAAAATCGCCCAAAAAAGCGACCCCCCCCCCCTTTAAGTGCAGTCGTCATTTGTGCATTTAAAATTTTTTGGTAGTGATACTTTGCTATGTAAGCAGCAAAGCAAAGTGCACACCTTTTGTTAACCAAGTATCAAACGCAAAAGTCAACATATATACGTTAACTCATTTACCAGATAAAGTAGATTTACTCAACCATTCAAAATTTCAGCACTGTGTAAGGTTTCAATGTTTGTGTCTGTCTGTGACCTGAATTTACGCACGATATTTACAGCAAGCGCTAACAATTGCTTGTTCATTTGCATATCTCAAATGTAAGTTGTTATTCTGCCGGAAGAGTAATCTTTGCAATGGCTGGACCGTAGTTTCAGTCGTCGATTTTCTGAATTTTCAGTTTCACGCATCGAGCTCTGCTATTTTAAGTTTCAGTTTCAGTTTTAGGTGCTGAATCTGAAATATGTACTGACTGAAAATATTTTCAGTTTTAGTTTCAGGTGCTGAAACATCACTACTGGTAGGACAGTCGCGAGGAAGGTCCTTGCTTGAGGAACAAGGTTGTTAATTTAAAAATAACAGCAATTTTTCCCTGGTGAATCACGAAAAATGCTAAACTTGTGTTTTGAAGCTCCAAGCTATTACCCCGCACACACTGTTTGTTTTAAAACAGTTAAAACAAGTTACCCCTTAAAAGGGAGTTGATACCGCCGTAGTGCTTGAAATTTGTGTACTCTATTTTCGTTTGTTCTTCATAGTACAGGTTGTTTTACTATAATTTTAGCATCTGACTTCAAATCCCTAACATTTCCAATTTCTGACATAAAAGAACGGCCGATCGGCCGTCCGGGCTTGTTATATTTCAGCAGTTTTTATTGTTATGTTATTACTAAAATTGTAAAAGCAAAATCACTTTGAAGAAGGTTTCGATCTGTGTCCTGGACACCGCAAAGCGGATACTGTGACCACTCCACCACCCTGACCTTTATTAATTGACCAAGTCTGGTAGGTAAAAAATTATGGTTTATCTGCATGTTATTTATATACAATTTATTATATATCTAAATTCGAAATAAAGCAAACGCTAATGAAGCAATTATAACGCAAGTGCCAAATCAAACTTTTCACGCATTATAATTGCAGTCAAAGCTCTTTAATTTAGCTGCGAATTGGCCAATCAAATGACAGCCAAATGACAAATGACGCAAGTATTCGTAATATGAGCAAGTCAGACAGTGATCGTTTGGAAATTAATTTGGAGAGCGAAGAGACTGAGACAATGCTATAGAAGTTGCGAACTCATAAAGAAACTTTTGTGTAAAAAACCAGCGTACTATAGTCATATGTTGAGATGGGATAGACATCCTCCGTTCCAATTGCAATTTACGTGCAAACCAGGAATTCAGATGGGTCAATCCATTGCAAAAAATGGCCGCCTCCGGTGGTATAATAAGAAACAGTTTCACATGAAGCAAGTTGGCCAGTTGGCGTAGTTGGCGTAGTGGCTATTGAGTACATCCGGTAACTAGCAATAGGTTCCCCCACTCCATTGCACACTTAACTTCAGGATGAAATCTCCTAGAGCACATCCTTTGCAAAAATAAATGTATATTTGGTTCTGTCTAATTGTTCGAGGTCTAGTCACATTTTATTGGTTCCTTTTTTTCCTTAGCACCCATCCACCGTACTTTTGAAGTCACAAGAAACACCATCGCTGCCTCGCTGTCGCACAGTACTGTTGTGTGGTGTTATGAAGTTTCATGTCTTACTGTCCTAGTACATTTGTCAATTGTTTGCAGCCACGATGGCCAGCAAATGATTTATTGAATTGTGTTTAAATCTAAATTTTAACTGCTTGTATCGTATCGATGTCTAAGGCGTTCCCTACCATAGTTTGTGTTGTCACGTTAGCGAAAAAGTCATGATTATTCAGAATAAAGGATTACAAAAAAGCAAGCATTTTTGTAGGAAACTGAAATTCAAAGGTTCCAAATCCTAAAATTTTTCTTTGATTTATCTAGAATTTACAGCCTAAAATTTCTAACCTCTATTTTGAACGTTAGAAAACTTGACTATAAATATTAAAATTTTTGTATTTTCGGATAATGCAGAAACTTGTTGTGAAAGAAAAATCCCCGGCACTCTACATTTTCCGATTGACGTCTAAAATTGTAAGTTCTAAATTGTAAACATCAGTCATTAACTCATTAAACTAAAACTGCTTTGTTAGATCTGGCTTTGTTACTGTTATCACTGTTCATCTTCAATTTTTTAATATAAAATATATAAAGATCGTATTTAGGCGATGGGGAGGGTTTTTGTTGTCGGAAGTTCCGGATAAGTTCAAAACTTTTGCTCTGTATTCTAACATAAAATTATGTTGATAGCTTATGATTGTCGGAATTTTTACAGTAAACAATGGTGTACTTTTGTTGCTTCACCTTGCCCTAACTGTTGATACTGCAAATTAAAATGCTGTGGTAAAGATTGAATAGCTCTTGTGGAATTTCGTGGCTTGGAAAACTCTAAGAACTTCGAAATAAATATGCAAATTAGAATTTCCGGATTTTCGTAATATGCAAAATTATTTAACCTATATTTAAGGGAAAAGTTTTAAACATGTTCGGTGATCGGTGAAAACTGAACGTGAGTTTACCTGGATGTTCGATGATGGAAAAGCAAGCTAGTCTTTCGAGTAAGCGCCTAATCAAATCTATCGCTTTCCCTTACGTACCGGAACGGAAACTCATTACAGACAATTTTGACAGATAAAACCGAATACCGCTTCCTGAATTAAATATTTGTTGGGTTTCGGGACCTTAAATATTTGTTATTAGTCAGACTCAGATGTTGCACACAAATTACAGCCCCGCAGGCTACCCTGAAACGCAACGAATATGGTTGGAGTGGTTGGACCTGTAGATTTCCCTCTTATTCTGATCCAGTGCCAGTCCCTGACTGGCTCGCTCCAAAAATCCCGATTTCAAGCCTAAATGCAATATTTGGAAGCACAATCAGCATCTATGGAACTGGAAAGATAGATCATGCTGCTGCTGACATTGTTTCTGGCTAATATCGAGTAAAAGGTCCAAGTTCGCAGTAACATCCAAGATCCCGCATAATGTGGATTCGTTTCTGTGGCTAACCTGACGGCGAACCCGGAAATCTAAATTGGGGCAATCCGGCAGCGGGCAGGTGTCACCAAGTTCCTAAAACAGAAACAAAGAATAAATAACAAACAAAACTCGCAGCAGTAACAAACTACTGGTATTATACTTGGCAAACTCTAGATTGCCATTGTTTCTGCCCTCATAAAACTCAAGTCAGCCAAGCTAAGATTTAAAATGTGTAGAAATCATGAAGTGTGATACTTTAAAGTTCTTCCTAAAGTAATAACCTGCAATGTGTTCGAAGTATGAACAAATTGCTCCTAGCCTAAATTCCATTTCATTCTAGGTTCGACAATACGTAGCCTTACCGAAATAAACAAGTGCCTACTTTAACCGTAATTGGAATTTGACACTGAAAATAGAGCTATGGTCGATCTGCATATTTGAAGACATGTGTTTGCTGTCCGGCCATTAAATCAGTCAGATATTCCAGATTCCTCAAAAGGTAGCGATCCAAAGCGCAACCACTGCCATCCAGCATTTGAACCCAAGTTCCCTGAAATGGATTGCAACAAAAATAGCTAAAAACTTAATTGTCTATACATAAATTAACACCCGATTGCACCAAATGTGTTTAAAATCTAATTAGCTAAATTAGATTTTACACAGATGTTAAATTTATTTAAGTTGCCTGAGCATTGCACCAACTTAAATCTATTTGGAATCTGTTTAAAATCTTATTTCTTATTGAAACTTAATTAGATTTTAAACATGCTCTGTACTATGTTTAAAATCTGTTTTGCATGACAATCCATGTCCAGCGCTGATACTTAAAGCTGCCGCTCTGCGTGTGATAGGCTGTTTCAATCACGTTACCCTTAATTAGATTTTAGCACAACAGATTTTAAACCAGAAGTTAAAACGATTTTACGCAAAAAACATTTTGGTGCAATGGAAAATGTATTTAGTGTTAAAATCTTTCTAGCTAATAAGATTTTAAGATAATTAGATTTTACGTAGAAACATTTGGTGCAACTGGGCGTTAGCTTTATTTCTGCCATTTTTCAACTAAAAATAAAGTATTTATAAAATTTAAATTCTTTAAACTTGCATTGTAGTAAAGGATAATTACCTCTGCATTAACTCCGGCGTCCACAAAACAGGAATGAACTGTCTTACAAAAGAAGTCCTCAGTTTCTGTATCACAGGTCCATTTATGATACACAGTTTGACCAACTATTGCATATCTAAATAAGAAGAAAAGATGAAAGTCTTGTATGGGACGGTGGGACTCAAACCCACGACTTTTTGCGCACAAAGCAAACGTTCAGCCAACTGAGCTACGAAGGCACAGTCGCATAAAGCTTGTCGGAGTTCATACTATGCATACAATGCAGTTTATCTAAGAACAACGTCTTGGAGTATGGACGCCTCGGTAGATTTAGAAGTAGTAATAGAGAGGACAATGGAGCACTCTTTGGGTACCATTTTGACTCTCATTTTTGGGTGCCGATTTGCTTCCCACTTTTGGTGACCATTTAGCTCCCATTTTTGGGTGACTGTTTTGCTCTCACTTTTGGATGACCATTTTGCTCCCACTGCAAATGTTAATCAGACTTATGGGTAGAATTTTTTGGATATTGATTTGACTGTCGCTTTTAGGTGACTGTTTGCTCCCATTTTTGGGGACACTTTTGCTTTCACTTATAGGGTGACTGTTTTGCTCTCACTTTTGGGTTACTGTTTAGCTCTCACTTTTGGGTGACTCTTTTGCTATCACTTTATGAAACCTATACTGTTTATGAAGCAAAGTTGATTGATCTACCAGTAGTTGGATTGTAAGTTTAAATTATGCTATGGAGAAGATTAGGGATTACGTGGTCTTGCTCTGTCAATAAATGGACCTGGTTCGGTTGCAGACTTCATGGTTTAAATCGGCAGGATGACCAGATTCCAGCGGGACACTATCAAGGCCAAGTCCAAATACTACGGCACCATTGATCTCCTAACCAAACTGGTGCAAAACACAAATTCAACTCCACTACTTCATCATGCCTTGGTTTTATCCGGTCAGTACTACCTGGCCAAGCTACTGGACTGTCAACCCATGAAGAAGAGCGTCACTTGGGAATTATGTTCAAACAAACAGCACCTAATAGTCAGATAGCATTCCCAACATTTCAAGCAGCACTGCTCGATATTGCTGGTGTCCTTGCAACCCTAATGCAATAATCGGATAATTGTTGTCACTGAATGGCTAGATGATTACAGAATAAAGACATGGACAATGCCAGAACTGCTTGCGTGTAATGTCTGTGCAGATGTGAATAAATATGATTGAACTGTTAATAAATTGTATGTACTGTGAATATACTTTATGAAATCTGATGGAGGTATGCACCAAAATTATTTGATTAGGAAGTAAGAGTTGCCTTGAGGCTACTGTTATTAACGCACTACGATGGAGAAGATTAATTTGGAACTGTTTTGCGAGAAATTGGAACCTATGCCTGTAGCAGACTTCATGGTGGATTACAAACGGATCACTAGGTACTTTCGAGAATCCATCCAGGGGAAATTCAGATACTATGCAGCTCATGATCTCCTACTCAGACTGAAGCAATGTGAAGTTTGCGCAACCTTACTTCACGAAGCACTGATGCAGTCCCGTCAGCACGACTTAGCGAACGAACTTGACTGTGAACGACTACAGAAGACCGTCACCTGGAAACTGTGCTCGGAGACCGATGCCCTAATATTCCAATTTCGGAAGACGTTCCTAACCGTTCAATCAGCGCGATTTGACGCAGTTATGTTCCTCACATCCCTTAAATGTAACAATCGGACAGTGGTAATTACCGAATGGTTGGGTGAGAACAGAGGAACAACGTGGACGATTCCACAATGGTTTGTATGCCCATGGATTCATCAAGACTGTAAACATCATTAACATATGATTGTATATAAATGACAACTGTTATTACTGTTATTACAATCGTTCAACCGGTGTCGTTGGAAACAATCTCTGGAAGGTCCAATCTGATTTCAATATCCTTGACACGAAGTTTCTTCTGCAGCTGCAACAGACAAACCCAGTCACCCAGATTGACTTTCGCAGACAAACTGTCGACCAGCTAGCCAATAGCCAGATTTCTCAACTCCAACCCGTCAACCTTCCAAACATGCAGGGTGGACAATTTACGATGCCCAAAATCGTTCTTTCGTTGTTGTCAGGCAAACCAGGCGAAAAAATCAAGGACTGGTTTGTAACAATTGATCCCATTCACCGACGCACAGAACTGCGATGCTGCCATAAAAGCTAAACTTGTGCTCGTCTTTATGAGAGATCAGACACGCAAAAACTACGATCAGTTGAACTACGAATCAGATCACAGACTACGATCAGTTGAAGACACAACTGACTAAGAAGTTAGAGCGTAAGGAAACGGAAATGCTGGCTAGTCTCAGTCTGGCCTCCCAAAGCGTCCCATCAGCATCCCAAAGAAACGATGGCCAACTTTGCTTGGCATATCCAGCAGTTGGCTGATGATGGATATGCCGACATGACTCCAAATGTCACGGATATCCTTGTTTTCCAAAGCTTCCTTCAAAATCTCAACCCATACTATAAAAAATTGTTTTGCATTTAATCCAACAGTTGGAAGCTCTTGAAGCCAACAAGCCACATTCAGTACCCGTTAGTTTCACCCTCTGCATACAGGACAGACGTGCCGCGACCTGCCGTGTCGGAGTAAGCTGACGCCAACTCTATAGCTGGACTTCCCGCTGCTACCGTGACGAACACTTCCCCTAGTATTTCTAATTTGCAGAAAACGGTAGGACGGTTACAAGAACAAGTATCGCCGTTGAATCTTCTAGTGTCACTGCACCGATCTGGACCGTTTCTTCCGATGGAAGCTGGTGGTCTGACTTCAGTAAATTGCGCCACCAGGAGATGATTCTGTTCTGTTCCGACAGGACTGGTTCATCACTCGTTAACGCCGGAGTTCAGTCCTGTTGCTGCTAGTGGATTTTGGGAGATGGCAACGGACCGTTCGAAAAGAAGTGTACTTGCTAATTATCAAACCTTGGAATTCTACTGTTCTTCTCACTGTTCTTGGGTGTCCTTTTAGGAACGACCAATGCGAGAAACGTCTTCGCTGCACCGGAGAATCATATGTTATGTCTCTGCGATGAAGGGAAAACATTTTGAAAGCATTCGGAACCATTGTATCGGGCAGCAATAATATTTGTCTTGAGCTCAAAAGCTCAAAGCTGCGAAGACTTGCGAAACTTACTGCAAAGTAGCTTTGTTATTAAGGAGTTCTGGAATGATCGGGTAACAATGTGATATATCCGGTGTCCTTTGACGCCCTAAAATGTAGTACTATTGCAATCCATCACGGCTTCATGAAAGCGTTGGGATTGGCAAAGGCATCGCATACAGTGAGAAACTTTTCAAATAGAAGTTTCCAGTACCTCCAAACGATAGTTTTTTTGACCAGAAGAATGAAGGTAAGGTAGCGGCCTCTGATACTGTTGACTCAGAAAATGGAAGTTGTAACAGTGCCACACGGTTACAGTGCCACACGGTTAACAAACTACTTTATAGCTATTGCCTGCAGCTCAGCAATGTAATGGAGTTTTGTCAACTCAGTGCTTCTATTTTCCTGGTTTTACGATACTACAGATCACAAATTCATTGGATTCAGCCAGACATTAAACTTACGTACATTGATGCAGCTTTTTAGTCACTGTCTTTAGAAAAATTTATATTTATAGATTGATAAATGAGTCCCTTTGATAGCACAGAATTCGGCATTTCAGCGTGTTTACGTAGCTCAGCATCCGCCTGCTAACAACTCTCTATAAATAATTATTATTAGCAAGCAATCAACAGTGACGTCATTTTTATCAGTCGTATCCTATTAGTTCCTGCTCTATTTTAGCAGAAACACCTAGAAATCTATTGTTAACGAATACCCTAGCTCCTCAGTTTTAATATTTCACTAATTTACTCTTATCCATTTTTAAATGTATGAAAACATTATTTGAGCTGAACAAGTGAACGAGTCTATGTACACACCTTAATCTCTTACGTTCAGTCAGTCATAGATCACTTACCTTGAAGGCAAACTTTTTCTATTCTTACGTTCGAGACAAAATGAGCCTTCGTATCGAGAAAGCGATTTATGTATTTTCGGATAATGCAGAAACTTGTTGTGAAAGAAAAATCCCCGGCACTCTACATTTTTCCGATTGACGTCTAAAAATGTAAGTTCTAAATTGTAAATACCAGTCATTAACTCATTAAACTAAAACTGCATTTGTTATGACCTGGCTTTGTTAGTGTTATCACTGTTCATCTTCAATTTTTTAATATAAAATATATAAAGATCGTATTTCGGACATGGGGACGATTTTTGTTGCAGGAAGTTCGAAACTTTTGCTCTATATTCTAATTTAAAATTATGTTGATAGCTTATCATTGTCGGAATTTTTGCTTCACCTTGCCCTAACTTTTGATACTGCAAATTGAACTGCTGTGGTAAAGATTGAATAGCTCTTGTGAAATTTCATGGCTTGGGGAAAGTCTAAGAACTTCGAAATTAATATGCAAATTAGAAATTCCAGATTTTCGTAATATGCAAATCTATTTAACCTATATTTAAGGGAACAATGTTAAACATATTCGATGATTTTTCTACTTTCTAATTTCCAAATTCAATTATTCATCAGGCTTGCAAACGGATTATAGCTATGTAGACTGATTGAAAAAGGTTTCGGTGGACTTTTCGTGATCGCACACGGTCATATTTTTGTGTCATCTGTGATAGCAGTGATATTTGTAATACACCTTGGATTCCCTGTGCTAGTTTTACTAAAAAAATAAAGATTGTCTTCGGCAATTTTTACTGTAATAGGGTCAGCAATTTGATCAACGTTGAAAACATGACGACATTTCTGACGTTTCACGTAGTGGGGGACCTCATACCAAGAAACGAAGCGAAAAATCACGTTGAGAAAGCTTTCGCTTTAATCAGTCACAAAGACAAAATTACCTACAAGCATTTAACTAATATATGACTAGAAATATCCAATAATTGCGAGCAAATAAGCAGGCGGCAAATAAAAATCTTACCTACAAAGTTAAATTAAAATTGTTGAAAAGACTAAAATTTAAGAAATATCTTGAATCTATAATACACAAAGAAAACATCTTCCAGTCCGAGAAAGCACTAAAACAAAACAATAACGATACAACAAAAGCGGAAGAAAAACATTGACTAGTTGATTTTGAAGTGAGCAATCTATGGAACTGGAAAACTAGATCATGCTGCTGCTGTTACTTTGGTTCTGACTAATATCGATTAAAGCGTCCAAATTCGCAGTATCATCCAAGATCCCGTATAACTTGGATTCGTTTCTGTGGCTAACCTGACGGCGAACCCGGCAATCCGGCAGTGGCCACGATGTTACCAGTTTCCTAAAATTGAAACAAAGAAGAAATAACAAACAAAACTTGCAGCAAACAAACTACAGGCATTATACCTGGCAAAATCTAGATTGCCATTGTTCCTGCCCTCATAAAAACTAAATTAGTCAAGCTAAGATACAAAATATGTAGAAACCATGAAGTGTGATATATACTTTAAAGTTCTTCCTAAAGTAATAAGCCTTCAATGTGTTCGAAGTATAACAAAATTACAAACTTTCGTCAAAGCCGAGAAAATGGAGAAACTCCCGTCATTGCTATTAGCTTAAATTCCATTTAATCCTGCTAAATGCTCCTGAAGAATGCTAAACTTGTGTTTTGAAGCTCCAATCTATTCCCCGCACACACCGTTTGTTTTAAAACAGTTAAAACAAGTTACCCCTTAAAAGGGAGTTGATACTGCCGTAGTGCTTGAAATTGGTGTCTAAGGCGTTCCCTACCATAGTTTGTGTTGCCACGTTAGCGAAAAATTCATGATTATTCAGAATAAAGGATTACAAAAAAGCAAGCATTTTTGTAGGAAACTGAAATTCAAAGGTTCTAAATCCTAAAAGTTTTCTTTGATTTATTTGGAATTTAAAGCCTAAAATTTCTAACCTCTATTCTTGAACATTAGAAAACTAGGCTATAAATATTAAAGTTTTTCTATTTTCGGATATTTAGAATACAGAAACTTCTTGTGAAAGAAAAATCCCCGGCACTCTACATTTTCCCGATTGATGTTTAAAATTGTAAGTTCTAAATTGTAAACATCACTCATTAACTCATTAAACTACTGCATTTGTTATGACCTGGCTTTGTTACTGTTATCACTGTTCATCTTCAATTGTTTAATATTAAATATATAAAGATCGTATTTCGGACATGGGGAGGGTTTTTGTTGCCGGAAGTTCAAAACTTTTGCTCTATATTCTAATTTAAAATTATTTTGATAGCTTATCATTGTCGGAATTTTTACAGTAAACCATGGTGTATTTTTGTTGCTTCACCTTGCCCTAACTGTTGATACTGCAAATTGAACTGCTGTGGTAAAGATTGAATAGCTCTTGTGGAATTTCGTGGCTTGGGAAAAGTCTAAAAACTTCGAAATTAATATGCAAATTAGAAATTCCAGATTTTCGTAATATGCAAATTTATTTAACTATATTTAAGGGAACAATGTTAAATATGTTCGGTCATTTTTCTACTTTCTAATTTCCAAATTCAATTATTCATCAGACATGCAAACGGATTCTAGGTATGTAGACTGATTGAAAAAGGTTTCGGTGGATTTTTCGTGATCGCACACGGTCATATTTTTGTGTCATCTGTTCATCTGTGATAGCTGTGATATTTGTAATACATCATGGAGTCTCGGTTTTACTAAGAAAAGTAAACATTATCTTCGGAAATTTTTACTATAATAGGGTCAGCAATTTGATCAACGCTGATAACATGACGACATGTCTGACGTTTCACGCAGTGGGGAAAGACAAAATTACCTACAAGCATTTAACTAATACATGACTAGAAATATCCAATAATTGCGAGCAATTATTGACCAAAAATATACAACAAAAGAAACTACAAACCAATGGATAAACAAAGACAAAGAATAGATTTCAAAGACTGCATAAATTAGTTGAATAGAAATGACAGGGTATTTGAGTTTTGTTTCCAAAATTTTGTTAAATTTTGTTAAGAGAAAAAGGCGGCAAATAAAAATCTTACCTACAAAATTAAATTAAAATTGTTGAAAAGACTAAAATTTAAGAAATATCTTATATCTATAATGCAGAAAGAAACATCTTCCAGTCCGAGAAAGCACTAAAACAAACAATAACGATACGACAAAAACGGAAGAAAAACATTGACTAGTTGATTTTGAAGTGAGCAATCTATGGAACCGGAAAAATAGATCATTCTGCTGCTGTTACTTTGGTTCTGACTAATATCGAGTAAAGCGTCCAAATTCGCAGTAACATCCAAGATCCCGCATAACCTGGATTCGTTTCTGTGGCTAACCTGACGGCGAACCCGGCAATCTGGCAGCGGCCAAGGTGTCACCGGTTTCCTAAATTGAAACAAAGAAGAAATAACAAACAAAACTTGCAGCAAACAAACTACTGGCATTATACCTGGCAAAATCTAGATTGCCATTGTTCCTGCCCTCATAAAACTCAAGTCAGTCAAGCTAAGATATGAAATATGTAGAAACCATGAAGTGTGATATATACTTTAAAGTTCTTCCTAAAGTAATAAGCCTGCAATGTGTTCGAAGTATAACGAAATTCAAACTCTCGTCAAAGCCGAGAAAATGGAGAAACACCCGTCATTGCTCTTAGCTTAAATTCCATTTAATCCTAGGTTCGGTAATATGTAGCCTTACCGAAATAAACAAGTGCCTACTTTAACCGTGATTGTAATTTGACACTGAAAATAGAGCTGTGGTCGATCTGCATATTTGAAGATATGCGTTTCCTGTCCGGCCATTAAATCCGTCAGATATTCCAGATTCCTCAAAAGGTAGCGATCCAAAGCGCAACCACTGCCATCCAGCTGTTGAACCCGAGTGTCCTGAAATGGATTGCAACAAAAATAGCCAAAACCTTAATAAATTTAATGTAGTTTTATTTCGGCCATTTTTAACTAAAAATAAAGTATTCATAAAATTAAAATTCTTTAAACTTGCAATGTAGCAAATGATAATTACCTCTGCATTAACTCTGGCGTCCACAAATCACTAATGGCACAAATCACTAATTGCCGTAAATTGCAACAAAAAACGTAAAAAACTTAATTATACAAAAATAACTACCTATAGTCTTTAAGGCAGTTTTCAATAATTAAAAATCAAATATGCATAAATTTTATTTTTGAAACGTCCTTTGTAAACGATGGCTGCTACCTCTGCATTGACTCCGGCGTCCACAAAACAGGAGTGAACTGTCATACAAAAGATGTCCTCAGTTTCTGTAATTCAGGTCCATTTATGATTACACAGTTTGACCAACTACTGCATTACTAAATAAGAAAGAAGATGAAAGTCTTGTATGGGACGGCGGGACTCAAACCCACGACTTTTTGCGCACAAGGAAAACGCTCTGCTAACTGCGCTAAGGAGGCACAGTCGCTTGACGGACGACTAGACGGGGATTCCATTGGTTCGGGGCGCTGAGAGCCATGATAATGGCCAATGGACATTTGTGGCCCAGGCGGCGCCGACGCCCTCTCCCGTAGGCTTTTGCTGTACACGATAGGGTATTCGCATTCAACGCAGGATCCGATTTTGACTGGCTGGTTGCATCTTAGTTATTAAGTTGAGGCTATGTCGGTGGCCACTGCTCCTGTTGACATCAGGGATGGAGTCCGTGGCATGCACGTTCAGCTGGTTGGATGCGATCCAACTACTGGCACTAAATTGTAACGGGCAACAGCTTTACGACACCGGTTGAACTGACGGATTGACCAAGATCATAAGACAACGTGTTGCTAGTTCCCTCTCGTTAGTCTTTTAATATCATATGGCATGGGCCCTTGATAAGGACCAGAAAATAAAGTTAATTGTTACACTGGAATAAGGACCTCCGCAGTAGGCCAGATACTTAATTGATACTGGAAATGAGTTCCCGTTGGAGACTGGTGAACCGCTGCTCAGGTTTAGACATGGCCAAGTTTGTGTTGCGAATATAATACGTATCTTGAAATATTAGGCGCACAGCTGAGAGAGAGCGGGCAGACCCGATCATCCAACCCCCCCCCCGGTTCGGGGACCGTCCCAACCGCTTATCCCACCACAGCCACAACCTGAGCGCCAGGCTATCATTCCTACCCCGCGCCAGTTCGGCACAATGCCGGTGCGACCGGCTACGGTAGGTCGCCCTATCCCACCATCCTCAGAGCCTGATCGAGCTCAAGCGTCAGGCACCCAGCCTATGGATACCTCTAGCCCTCAGTTGACGACGGCATTAACTGGACCAGGTTCCCAGCCCCCTCGTCGAAGCGACTGCAAACCCAGCAGCCCTCTAAACCACCCATGGGTCCTCAGCGTGCAACTCCACCACCCCTGCTCAGTTTGACGGTGGCTAAACCAGCTCCGCCCCCAACCCAGCGACCGACGTCTGAATCTGTGGCCTGCTCAGATACGACCAAGACGGCGTAGCGGCTCCCGGCATTGTGCTCAGAAGGACAAAGACGGAGCACCTGGGACTCGGCTACTGAGTCCTGAAGAAGCACAAAATCATTAAAGCAATCAGGCGTACCAATTCAGCAGGATCGAACGAATATCCGCTCTCTCAGCCAAAGTATTACCAGTTTAGAGAATCCTCTCATGGATCTAAACTCAGCAATAGATCACCGACTCCAGACAGTTGGAAACAATCTCTGGAAGGTCCAATCTGATTTCAATATCCTTGACACGAAGTTTCTTCTGCAGCTACAACAGACAAACCCAGTCACCCAGATTGACTTTCGCAGACAAACTGTCGACCAGCTAGCCAATAGCCAGATTTCTCACCTCCAACCCGTCAACCCTCCAAACATGCAGTGTGGACAATTTACGATGCCCAAAATCGTTCTTTCGTTGTTGCCAGGCAAACCAGGCGAAAAAATCAAGGACTGGTTTGTAACAATTGATCCCATTCACCGACGCACAGAACTGCGATGCTGCCATAAAAGCTAAACTTGTGCTCGTCTTTATGAGAGATCAGACACGCAAAAAATCCTAGGAATTGGATGTGGCCGTTAAAACAGACTACGATCAGTTGAAGACACAACTGACTAAGAAGTTAGAGCGTAAGGAAACGGAAATGCTGGCTAGTCTCAGTCTGGCCTCCAAAAGCGTACCATCAGCGTCCCAAAGAAACGATAGCCAACTTTGCTTGGCATACCCAGCAGTTGGCTGATGATGGATATCCCGACATGACTCCAGATGCCACGGATATCTTTGTTTTCCAAAGCTTCCTTCAAAATCTCAACCCATGCTATAAAAGATAGTTTTGCATCTAATCCAACAGTTGGAAGCTCTTGAAGCCAACAATCCACAGTTTCAGTACCCGTTAGTTTCACCCTCTGCATACAGGACAGACGTGCCGCGACCTGCCGTGTCGGAGTAAGCTGACACCAACTCAATAGCTGGACTTCCCGCTGCTACCGTGACGAACACTTCCCCTAGTATTTCTAATTGCAGAAAACGGTAGGACGGTTACAAGAACAAGTATCGCCGTTGAATCTTCTAGTGTCACTGCACCGATCTGGACCGTTTCTTCCGATGGAAGCTGGTGGTCTGACTTCAGTAATTTGCGCCACCAGGAGATGATTCTGTTCTGTTCCGACAGGACTGGTTCATCACTCGTTAACGCCGGAGTTCAGTCCTGTTGCTGCTAGTGGATTTTGGGTGATGGCAACGGACCGTTCGAAAAGAAGTGTACATGCTAATTATCAAACATTGGATTCTACTGTTCTTCTCACTGTTCTTGGGTGTCCTTTTAGGAACGACCAATGCGAGAAACGTCCTCGCTGCACCGGAGCACCCTATGCTATGTCTCTGTGATGAAGGGAAAACATTTTGGAAGCTTTCGGAACCACTGCAATGCATAGTTGCCTTTACAGATCCTGATTCGCAGCCGCTCGCTACCGATGTACTCCTGCATAAGAGAGACTACGTTCAGTACAAGCCAAAGGAAACTAAAGCATGGGTTGATTCCTTTCGCTCTAATCTGTCACAAAGACAAAATACAAATTATAAAAATTTAAGTAAGACATGATTACAAATACCTAATAAATTGTGGTCAATCAATGACCAAAAATACAGCACGACAAAAATATCTACGGTGGATAAGACCAAATAGGAGTATACTTTGAGGACTGTATAAAATAGTTGAATGGAAATAGAGAAGTTTCAAGACATTTTAAATTTTTTAATAAGACGTTGGAGGAATTCTGTAAATACGTTAGCTCTATTATTAAGTTTGCTAACACCTGCCAGACAGGAAACAGCAAGCAAATGACAATGTTGTTACAAAGAATGAAAAACGTTCAAAATAGGACTAGTCGATTTTTAAATGTTCTAAATTAGACATCAAACATTAGACATTAGAAAGTTGCTTCTCAAAATAGTTGCTGGAAATTTGCCTCGTGGGAACCGGCCTTCAGAGAACTTTTTGTTACCAACTTTGCAGCAACTGAAAGTTGCTTGAAAGCTGCCTGGTGTGAACAATCACAAAATTGCAAGCACTGGTTTGTAACAATTGATCCCATTCTCCGACGCACCGAATTGCAATGCTGCCATAAAAGCTAAACTTGTGCTCGTCTTTATGAGAGATCAGACACGCAAAAACTACGATCAGTTGAACTGCGAATCAGATCACAGACTGCGATCAGTTGAAGACACAACTGACTAAGAAGTTAGAGCGTAAGGAAACGGAAAAGCTGGCTAGTCTCAGTCTGACCATTAGCGTCCCAAAGAAACGATAGTCAACTTTGCTTGGCATATCCAGCAGTTGGCTGATGATGGATATCCCGACATGACTCCAGATGCCACGGATATCTTTGTTTTCCAAAGCTTCCTTCAAAATCTCAACCCATACTATAAAAGATGAACACTCACAAAATACTCACAAAAGTGAACACTCACAAAATTGCAAGCAACCAGTAAGCAACTTGAAATTTTCAGCCGGTCCAGTAGCGACTTTTTCAGGCAACTCACAGGCCACAGCCAATCAAGCAAGCCCATGCCTTTTGAATTTTAGGCGCGCAGAATTGTCAGTGGCTGCTAGGAGAAAGTTGCTAGATAAACAGTTTCCCGCAAGTTGCCTCGTATAAACGAAAAATCGCAAGCAATTTCTCAGCAACGAAAGTTGCTTCAAAGTTGCTTTTAAAATAGTTGCTGGTGAGTTGCCTCGTGTAAACCGGCCTTTAGAGACTTAAAAATTCAGTGTGCATAAACAGGCATGACTGAACATTGCGAGTAGCCGGGCATTGGACATTAGCAGATGATTGGCTTGAAGAACCACATCGATGACAATTCAAATTACATTCAGTCTTTTGATAGGACGGTTTAGGTTTTGGTTTGGCTTTCTGGAAAATGACATCGAATTAACAGAGTTTTTGGTTTAGTTAGTTTGAGTTCAATTTATAGTTCGAGCATTCGTAATGGCTCTTTTAATGAAAGTCAAGTTCTCCAATTCGAGCATTCGTAATGGCTCTTTTAATGAAAGCCAAGTTCTCCGATTCGAGAACTGATGGTCTTTTCGACAGTGGGATCGCGGATCATTTCGCCCTTCAAATTCTCATAATTGCAAGCTTTCACATCACCAACAACCACAATACTGTGCACCACGAATCTAAAGTTTCATTTTTAACTGTCATCCTGAATTTGTATCGGGCAGCAATAATATTTGTCTTGAGCTCAAAAGCTCAAAGCTGCGAAGACTTGCGAAACTTACTGCAAAGTAGCTTCGTTATTAAGGAGTTCTGGAATGATCGGGTAACAATGTGATATATCCGGTGTCCTTTGACGCCCTAAAATGTAGTACTATTGCAATCCATCACGACTTCATGAAAGCGTTGGGATTGGCAAAGGTATCGCATACAGTGAGAAACTTTTCAAAAAGAAGTTTCCAGTACCACCAAACGATTGTTTTTTGACCAGAGGAAAGTAGGTAAGGTATCGGCCTCTGATACTGTTGAGTCAGGAAATGGAAGTTGTAACAGTGCCACACGGTTAACAAACCACTTAATAGCTATTGCCTGCAGCTCAGCAATGTAATGGAGTTTTGTCAACTCTGTGCTTCTATTTTCCTGGTTTACGATACTACAGATCACAAATTCGTTGGATTCAGCCAGACATTAAACTTACGTACATTGGTGCAGCTTTTTAGTCACTGTCTTTCGAAAAATTTATATTTATAGATTGATAAATGAGTCCCTTTGATAGCACAGAACTCGGCATTTCAGCGTGTTTACGTAACTCAGCATCCGCTTGCTAACAACTCTCTATAAATAATTATTATTAGCAAGCAATCACACTTTTACTAGTCGTATCCTATTAGTTCCTGCTGAATTTTAACAGAAACACCTAGAAATCTATTGTTAACGAATACCCTGGCTCCTCAGTTTTGATATTTCACTAATTTACTCTTATCCATTTAGAAATGTATGAAAACATTATTTGAACTGAACAAGTTAACAAGTCTATGTACGTACCTTAATCTCTTACGTTCAGTCAGTCATAGATCACTTACCTTGAAGGCAAACTTTTTCTATTCTTACGTTCGAGACAAAATGAGCCTTCGTGTCGAGAAAGCGCAGCTCAACCGTACAGTCGGTGAGTGCATAGAATACAGCAACGGCGGTATTGGCAGCTATTTTATATGCGTTGGTGCAACTGCTCTTGCCCTGAATTTCACTACCATTAAGGTTATGCAGAAATGCGATACCTACCTAAGTTCAACTAAATGCTTAATTATATGGCAGTGTATCCTGAATGGTCTACAGTCTCTTCTTTACATTGGCTACCTTGGCCCGATTACCAGTTACGGTTGGGAGACACCCTTTTCACGATCCCCGATGGTGCGACTTATTGTACCACTTTGGACAAACGGATCCACTTTTGGACAGCTGGTAATTGCAGTTCAGCGATTCGTTTTCTCCTACCAGCCAAAGCGAGCTGCTACCGTTTTCTCCTTGCAAAATACTGTAGGATTCTGTATCGGTACAGTCCTATGTTCTTTGCTCATAATGAGCATTATATTTCTTGCACATGGTCAGGGTTACTTCAGTGTTTGCAAGCTAATGTGGGTGGGATGGAAATATGAAACACAAATTGCTACAATGGCTTACAAAACATACCTTGCAGTTCGCACCGCATGCATCGTTTGCATTGCAGTTTGCTATATCGCTGTGGTGAAGGTGATCAAGGGAAAAGTCCGCTCGGATAATTTATCAGTCAGAGCCGAACATAAAGTCACCCTGCATATGATCGTTTTGGTTATCATTAGATTCACAAACTTGATCCTGTGTAGTCTACTGATTCGAAAGCACAGCTTTGCATTAGGTCGACAAGCCTCAACTGTGCTTGCTGAGTCCAGCAAAATTCTGATTATCTTAGCTGATCCGATTGTATATCTGATTGGTGCACGAAAAGTTTTAATCGCTAAACTGAAATCAGCGAACATTTTTAAACTGAAAGGGAAAAGCCTTGTTGCACCGGCATTGTGGGTTACAAAAACTCATGCAGTCACCCCTCACAATTGAACGAAATTCTACTTAATGTGGTTACATCCTTTTGTGTAAATTTAACCTTTCAAGCTCGAATTCTTCATTAGAGTGGATGAAACGTTCCAGATATATTATTTTGGTGCTCTTTAACATTCTTGGAGCAGTCCTGCATTTTTAAGTGGAAAGATAAGAATTTCTCAGTTTTTGGCACTATACTCTCAGTAGGTAGGTAGCCGACAGATCGAAGTTTTTGTTATGGCTGGATGAACAGTTCTGCTTTTACAACCATTGAGCTATCTTTAGTGGTTAAGTCTGTATACGCCAACATCGATTTCTCAAAGACTGCACATGCACAACTACACAACTGCGTGATTTTGTCTGGATGAAAATGCGCGCTATTGCGGAGGCACATTTTTCTTGGTTTGAGCTAAAACGTCTCCAGTTGCGAGAAAAGTGAATACAAATTGCGAAATCTCGTGTCACAGTACGATTGCCGGATTTCTGGAGTATTGAGATGTGCTGAACCAAATTCAAAAGATGACCGTCGGCTAGCATGTCCTTCATATCATGGCACAAGAAGATACTTTGGCCGATTCTACAGTTTTGAGAATTCGATGTTCAAAAATTTTTGATCTATGTTCAGCCTGTCAAATGTCAGTATGTCCAAAAACTTTTGCTATTTTTTGCTAAATTTGCTAGTTTCGTAAGCTCATGTTAAGGGGGGGCTACTAATATGGACTTGCCCCGACTTTGTCCGATTGACCTACTTTTTGGAGAAGATATAGACCATGGGTGTGGTCCTGAGATCTTAGCTGCCTTCCAGTCATGTGCAGCCGTCGCGTTTATGTGCCCAACCCCCATTTTTCGCTACTACCAACATAATTAATTAAAAATTTCTACTGACTGCTAGGCTCAAGCTTCGAAGCTGCCATTCGCAAATATGATTTGGCACATATGTCCCGACCTGCAGAAAAATACTAGATGTTTTTATCTTATCTGCATCTAAGGGAGTTACTGTTCAAAGTTGGAGTTTCGGCAAAAAATTTAAAAATTTTTGGCTAACGAAAGAAAAATTTTATTAAGGATGCGAGCTATAAGGCTGTAATTTGGCTTAAGGGGAGGCCCTACAGGAGTACTCATTTGTGCCAAATGACAAGAAATTCTGCCATGTGAAAAAGTTTTTATGTCAACTTTAATCTTCAAAACATGCCGAGTCGGGTCCTGTGTAGAGGCTTTCTGCAGCCATAGACGTCGCAAACCTTCACTAATCGCGCTGAAATCTTTTGTGGGGGTGTTTTCAAACTCGCTGAGTTCAAATATCTCAAAAAATTGTAATTTCAAAAAATTTGATTTTTTCTATTTCAGGGGTACCATTGCCAAAAAAAGGCGTTTTTGGAAATTTTTGGAGATAAAAGTTGATATAAAAATTTTTTCTCGCGGCAGAATTTCTTGTTATTTGGCACAAATGAGTACTCCTATAGGGCCTCCTTTTATGCCAAATTACAGCCTTATAGCTCGCATCCTTAATAAAATTTTTCTTTCGTTAGCCAAAAATGTTTAAGTTTTTTGCCGAAACTCCAACTTTGAACAGTAACTCCCTTAGATGCAGATAAGATAAAAACATCTAGTATTTTTCTGCAGGTCGGGACATATGTGCCAAATCATATTTGCGAATGGCAGCTTCGAAGCTTGAGCCTAGCAGTCAGTAGAAATTTTTAATTAATTATGTTGGTAGTAGCGAAAAATGGGGGGTTGGGCACATAAACGCGACGGTTGCACATGACTGGAAGGCAGCTAAGATCTCAGGACCACACCCATGGTCTATATCTTCTCCAAAAAGTAGGTCAATCGGACAAAGTCGGGGCAAGTCCATCTTAGTAGCCCCCCCCTTAACATGAGCTTACGAAACTAGCAAATTTAGCAAAAAATAGCAAAAGTTTTTGGACATACTGACATTTGACAGGCTGAATATAGATCAAAAATTTTTTAACATCGAATTCTCAAAACTGTAGAATCGGCCAAAGTATCTTCTTGTGCCATGATATGAAGGACATGCGGGCCGACGGTCATCTTTTGAATTTGGCTCAGCACCATACGTGTGCTTGGGGGGGGTTTGGGGGGGGGGGTTTTCACCCCCCAGACCTGAGCTCAGCCCCCCCAGAGGGGTCCCTCACCCCCCCCCCCAGAATCCGGATTTTTCCGTTAAAAAACCGGAAAAATCCGGTTTTTCGGCGGCCTTCGGCCGCCCTTCACCCCCCCCCCCCCCCCAGAACTTCCCCTCCTGCACATGTCTGCTCAGCACATCTCAATACTCCAGAAATCCGGCAATCGTACTGTGACACGAGATTTCGCAATTTGTATTCACTTTTCTCGCAACTGGAGACGTTTTAGCTCACACCAAGAAAAATGTGCCTCCGCAATAGCGCGCATTTTCATCCAGCCAAAATCACGCAGTTGTGTAGTTGTGCATGTGCAGTCTTTGAGAAATCGATGTTCAAAACAAAATAATTAGAGTTAGTTAATAATTAGTTACAAAACTTAGATGCAGATAAGATACAGACATCTAGTATTTTCCTGCAGGTAGGGACATATGTGCCAAATCATATTGGCGAATGGCAGCTTTTAAGCTTTTAAGCAGTATAGCAGTCAGTAGAAATTTTCAATTAATTAATTAATGTTGGTAGTTGCGAAAAATGGGGGGTCGGGCACATAAACGCGACGGCTGCACATAGCTGGAAGGCAGCTAAGATCTCAGTACCCGATATTTTTCTGACCACACCCATGCTATACATTCTCGCCAAAATGTAGGCCAATCGGGCAAAGTCGGGACAAACCTTTAGTAGCCCCCCCCCTTCATGCACACTTTATAAGCTTTAAAGCAATGTATAAGCTCTTTCTAACTCCCAAAATAATGAGAGTTACAGAGTTTCAAAAATTCACTACAAAAGCACTGCTCAATAGGATACCGCCACCAGTCGTCGTCGTCGTCATTTGTGCATTTAAAATTTTTTGGTAGTGATATTTTGCTATGTAAGCAGCAAAGCAAAGTGCACACCTTTTGTTAACCAAGTCTCAAATGCAAAAATCAACATATATATGTTTACTCATTAAAGTAGATTTAGCTCAACCATTCAAGATTACAGAGCTGTGTAAGGTTTGAATGTTTGTGTCTGTCTGTTAGAATTTACGCACGATATTTACAGCAAGCACTAACAATTGCTCGTTCATTTGCATATCTCAAATGTTGGTTGTTATTCTGCCGGAAGCGTAATCTTTGCAATGGCTGAACCCTAGTTTCAGTCGTCGATTTTCTGAATTTTCAGTTTCAGGCATCGAGCTCTGCTATTTTCAGTTTCAGTTTCAGTTTCAGATGCTGAATCTGAAATATGTACTGACTGAAAATATTTTCAGTTTTAGTTTCAGGTGCTGAAACATCACTACTTGTAGGACAGTCGCGAGGAAGGTCCTTGCTTGAGGAACAAGGTTGTTAATTTAAAAATAACAGCAATTTTTCCCTGGTGAATCACACAAAAATGCTAAACTTGTGTTTTGAAGCTCCAAGCGATTACCCCGCACACACTGTTTGTTTTCTTTTAAAACAGTTAAAACAAGTTAAGTTACCCCTTAAAAGGGAGTTGATACCGCCGTAGTGCTTGAAATTAGTGTACTCCAGTTTCGTTTGTTCTTCATAATACAGGTTGTTTTACTATAATTTTAGCATCTGACTTCAAATCCCTAACGTTTACTGTTTCTGACATAAATGAATGGCCGATCGGGCTTGTTATATTGCAGCAGTTTTTATTGTTATCTTATTACCAAAATTGTAAAAGCAAAATCACTCTGAAGAAAATTTCGATCTGTGTCCTGAACACCGCAAAGCGGATACTGTGACCACTCCACCACCCTGACCTTTATTAATTGACCCAGTCTGGTAGGTAAAAATTATGGTTTTATCTGCATGTTATTTTTATACAATTTGTTATATATCTAAATTCAAAATAAAGCAAACGCTAATGAAGCAATTACAACGCAAGTGCCAAATCAAACTTTTCACACATTATAATTGCAGTCTTAGCTATTTATTGATCTGCGAAATATCGGCCAATCAAATGACAGCCAAATGACAAATGACGCAAGTTTTCGCAATATGTGCAAGTCAGACAGTGATCGTTTGGAAATTAATTTGGAGAGCGAAGAGGCTGACACAATGCTATAGAAGTTGCGAACTCATAAAGAAACTTTTCTGTAAAAAACCAGCGTACTATAGTCATATGTTCATATAGGATAGAAATCCTACGTTCCACTTACAATTTACGTGCAAAGCAGGAATTCAGATGGGTCAATCCATTGCAAAAATTACCGCCTCCGGTGGTATAATAAAAACAGTTTCACATGAAGCAAGTTGGCCAGTTGTGTTTCGACTGGTTATTGAGTACACCCAGTAACAAGCAATAGGTTCCCCACTCCATTGCACACTGAACTTCAGGATGAAATCTTCTAGAGCACATCCTTTGCAAAAATAAATGTATATTTGGTTCTGTCTAATTGTTCGAGGTCTAGTCACATTTTATTGGTTACTTACTTTCCATAGTATCCATCCACCGTACTTTTGAAGTCACAAGAAACACCATCGCTGCCTCGCTGTCGCACAGTACTGTTGTGTGGTGTTATGAAGTTTCATGTCTTACTGTCCTAGTACATTTGTCAATTGTTTGCAGCCACGATGGCCAGCAAATGATTTATTGAATTGTCTTTTAAATCTAAATTTTAACTGCTTGTATCGTATCGATGTCTAAGGCGTTCCCTAACATAGTTTGTGTTGTGTTGTTGAAAAATTCATGATTATTCAAAATAAAGGAATACACAAAAGCAAGCATTTTTGTAGAAAACTGAAATTCATAGGTTCTAAATCCTAAAATTTTTCTTTGATTTATTTAGAATTTAAAGCATAAAATTTCTAACCTCTATTCTTGAACGTTAGAAAACTAGGCTATACATATTAAAATTTTTCTATTTTCGGAAATTTAGAATGCAGAAACTTCTTGGGAAAGAAAAATCCCCGGCACTCTACATTTTTCCGAATGACGTCTAAAATTGTAAGTTATAAATTGTAAACATCAGCCATTATTCATTAACTAAAACTGCATTTGTTATGATCTGGCTTTGTTAGTGTTATCACTGTTCATCTTCAATTTTTTAATATAAAATATATAAAGATGGTATTTCGGACATGGGGAGGATTTTTGTTGCCGGAAGTTCAAAACTTTTGCTCTATATTCTAATTTAAAATTATGTTTATCATTGTCGGAGTTTTTACAGTAAACCATGGTGTACTTTTGTTGCTTCACTTTGCCCTAACTGTTGATACTGCAAACTGAATACTGTGGTAAAGATTGAATAGCTCTTGTGGAATTTCATTTCTTGGGGAAAGTCTAAGAACTTCGAAATTAATATGCAAATTAGAAATTCCAGATTTTCGTAATATGCAAATTTATTTTACCTATATTTAAGGGACCAATGTTAAACATGTTCGGTGATTTTTCTACTTTCTAATTTCCAAATTCAATTATTTCTCAGGCTTGCAAACGGATTATAGGTATGTAGACTGGTTGAAAAAGGTTTCGGTGGACTTTTCGTGATCGCACACGGTCATATTTTTGTGTCATCTGTTCGTCTGTGATAGCAGTGATATTTGTAATACACCTTGGAGTCCCTGTCCTAGTTTTACTAAGAAAAATAAAGATTGTCTTCGGCAATTTTTACTATAATAGGGTCAGCAATTTGATCAACGTTGATAACATGACGACATTTCTGACGTTTCACGTAGTGGGGGACGTCATACCAAGAAACGAAGCGAAAAGCACGTTGAGAAAGCTTTCGCTTTAATCAGTCACAAAGACAAAATTACCTACAAGCATTTAACTAATATATGACTAGAAATATCCAATAATTGCGAGCAATTATTGACCAAAAATATACAACAAAAGAAACTACAAACCAATGGATAAACAAAGACAAAGAATAGATTTCAAAGACTGCATAAATTAGTTGAATAGAAATGACAGGGTATTTGAGTTTTGTTTCCAAAATTTTGTTAAATTTTGTTAAGAGAAAAAGGCGGCTAATAAAAATCTTACCTACAAAGTTAAATTAAAATTGTTGAAAAGACTAAAATTTCAGAAATAGCTTTTAGCTTAAATTCCATTTCAGTCTAGGTTCGGTAATATGTAGCCTTACCGAAATAAACAAGTGCCTACTTTAACCGTGATTGCAATTTGACACTGAAAATAGAGCTGTGGTCGATCTGCATATTTGAAGATATGCGTTTCCTGTCCGGCCATTAAATCCGTCAGATATTCCAGATTCCTCAAAAGGTAGCGATCCAAAGCGCAACCACTGCCATCCAGCTGTTGAACCCGAGTGTCCTGAAATGGATTGCAACAAAAATAGCCAAAACCTTAATAAATTTAATGTAGTTTTATTTCGGCCATTTTTAACTAAAAATAAAGTATTCATAAAATTAAAATTCTTTAAACTTGCAATGTAGCAAATGATAATTACCTCTGCATTAACTCTGGCGTCCACAAATCACTAATGGCACAAATCACTAATTGCCGTAAATTGCAACAAAAAACGTAAAAAACTTAATTATACAAAAATAACTACCTATAGTCTTTAAGGCAGTTTTCAATAATTAAAAATCAAATATGCATAAATTTTATTTTTGAAAAGTCCTTTGTAAACGATGGCTGCTACCTCTGCATTGACTCCGGCGTCCACAAAACAGGAGTGAACTGTCATGCAAAAGATATCCTCCGTTTCTGTATTACAAGTCCATTTATGATACACTGTTTGACCAACTATTGCATATCTAAATAAGAAAGAAGATGAGTCTTGTATGGGACGGCGGGACTCAAACCCACGACTTTTTGCGCACAAGGCAAACGCTCTGCTAACTGCGCTACGGAGGCACAGTCGCTTGACAGACGACCGGGGATTCCATTGGTTCGGGGCGCTGAGAGCCATGATAATGGCCAATGGACGTTTGTCGAGTACGGGAGAGGGCGTTGGCCGCGGCCTGGGCCAGAGCACGAAGCCGGGAGCCGCTACGCCGTCTTGGTCGTATTTGAGCGGGCCACAGATGCAGACGTCGGTCGCTGGGTTGGGGGTGGAGCTGATTTAGCTACCGTCAAACTGAGCAGGGGTGGTGGGGTTGCACGCTGAGGAGCTCGAGCTTGAGTTCGATCAGGCTCTGAGGATGGTGGCGTAGGGCGACCTACCGTATCCGGTCGCACCGGCATAGTGCCGAGCTGGCGCGGGGTAGGAATAATAGCCTGGCGCTCAGGTTGTGGCTGTGGTGGGATAAGCGGTTGGGACGGTCCCCGAACCGCGGCCGCTACTGCATTATCTGGTTCAAAGGCAAAACGACCACCTACCGTGTTGTAGGTGATGTCGCGGTAACGGGGAGGTTGGATGATCGGGCCTGCCCGATCAAGTTCCGGTCCTTGAGCGACATTACGGGCCTAGATATCACGGCGTTGTTCTCACGCCGTGATCTCATCTCCTGAAATTTCGGCTGGGATGGTGATAGTACTAAAATACTCGTCACCAGGATGCAAGGTATTAAAGGTTGCTACGATATATAAGGGGCTAGCACGGACTCTACCGTCGTCAGCGCGCCACATCATCGTCGCCTCCGGCCAGGACAGGGAATCATTGGGTTGGAGGGCCCTTTGAACTTACCAGTGCACGGGCTGTCCGGCACGAACGGCATGAACAAAGGCTGACGGTACGAAGTTAGGGGACCGTCGGTCCAGAGCGGGGGTGACTAGATAGAGGCGCAGCTGGTCGCTACCAGCTTGCTGGAGGGAATCCACCATACCGCGACTGAGAACACCGATACACCGATCAACAAAATATCGGGGTTGGGTACCGGGTTCGGCCAACCGCGCCGCCGCGGGTTGTCGTCAAAGAGTATTCTGACGAGGAACCCCAGAACCCTTCTACCCCGGAACCCGATCAGGTAGATATGGATTTGTCTGTCGTCGACGCTGTGCGGGCAGCCGCAGGCGCCGACGAACCCCCTCCCAACTAGATTTCAGCGGACCGATCTGAACCTATGGACAAGGACCAGTCTGCCCAGGATAACCCCGCTTCCCACCAGGATGACCCTTCCCACGTCGAGAAGCCTTCGGCTGGAGAACCTGACGAGGAATCTGCAATGGATCACTCGGCCTCACACCCTGAACTAGCCCAACCGAGCCAGGCCTCCCGTTCCGAGGAGCTGGCACCCCCAACCATGCCAACAACACAACCATCAGTGACTGCCCCCCAAATTCCGGTAGCACTGAATCTAGTGTGAGTGCTGTCACCGGCTCCAGTCGTGCTCAGGCTGCGAGCACGCCACCTCCCCACCACGAGACCAAGTCCCCACCACCCCCTCAACAGCAGACACAGAGGAGGACGTCTGCTCGTCTCCAATCCAGAGTCGAAGTGCCACAGCGGTATAGTGCTTCCCGACACCCTGGCGCTAGCGGTGGTCCTGCTCCCACACCGCTTATCCCGCCCACTGGGGAATGGTTGTCCCCACCTCCTCAGTTTTTGTCGTCTGCTCGATCTGGTTCCCGACAGGCAGCCGAAACCGCCTCAGGACGACGTTCGGCGGCTTCGTCCACTTCCATCGAAATTGTGGCCGAAGTTCAACGGCCAACCCAAGCTGCTAATTTAGAGGCTCAGCTGGTGGCAGCCCAGAGAGGGGTAGCTCCTCCTGCGTCAACTGAGCACCGCTCCCGGTCCACCACTCGTAAATCCACTCAGCAGGCTTGTCAGGCTCCCAGATCCCGCCCTATACCGACAGAAATCCTTTTCTTTTCCTTGGGTCACAGCCGTTCCTTCGTCCTCGTCCCGATCCTCACAGGGAGTGCCTAGTACTAGACGCCAGACTTCCCAACAACAAGAGTCCCAATACCTTCTCCCATCACAAGCGACCGCTGGGGTAGCCCCGGGGCGAGCTAACCAAACTCTCGCGGACCTTAACCGATCATCCGGTGCCGCGTCGGTTGGTTCCGAAGACTGGCCTCTAGCCTGAACGAGCCCTGGCTATGGCCAATACCCCCCAAGTCGAGATGAAATATTATCTTGGTTCTCCTGATACGGATATCCCCCTGCAACCGCCGGCATGGAGTTGCCCCCAGTTTGTTCATTACTCCCACATCGTGGCCCAAGACCCCACTGTACCCACGAACCCGCCAGTTGCCACTACTGCACCTCTCCCGCTAGCTGAATCAATTCAGCCTACTGTTGCAATCGGGCGCCTTCTCACGGCCCCGACTGCAGCCCCGACCCCCAGGCTCCCAGTCCGTTGATAGCCAATGTCCAACCCATTAACGCCCAAGCGGTGATGCCGGGCGCAGATGAACTGCTGGCAGATGAAGCGTCAAGCCCCCAACCAATGGATACCTCTGGCCCTCAGTTGACAACGGCATCAACTGGACCAGATTCCCAGCCCACGCCGTCGAAGCTACTGCAAACCGAGCAGCCGTGTCAACTTCCCATGGGCTCTCAGCGTGCAACCCCACCTCCCTTGCTTAGTTTGACGGCAGCTAAACCAACCCTACCCCCGACCCAACGACCGACATCTGCATCCGTAGCCCGCTCAGATAAGACCAAGACGCGGCGGTGCAGCGGCTCCCGGCATCCTGCCGTGGCCCAGGCCACGGCTGACGCCCTCACCCGTACCCGCCAAATGTCCATTATTATGGCTCTCAGCTCCCCGAACCAATGGAATACCCGTCAGGTCGTCCATCAAACCGGACGCCGTCCGAGCCCACCCTTGTTCCCAGTGACGACGACGCGCGCCAGCCACGATCCCGCGCCCCTCATCGTCCAAGCCGACAAAACAACCGGTACCTGGCGTTCCGCCGACACGTGAGGAAGCAGAACCGTTCTTGTCTAACATCACGCGGGACAATTTCCATTCCTATCGGGAACTCATACATGCCCATCATGTTATACGGGTAGCAGAACGCTACGGTCACTCCACTTTCTTCCAGTTGGGTGCTAATTCGCACCGATGGTCCCACCGCCGACATGATAGCCCATTTGGTCCCTGTTCCCACCTCCTCGCGTCTATTATCGAGATATTGGCGACCAATGGAATGTCGCCCGGTTGCCTCCTACCCCTGCTACAGGCTATCACGATACGGCTTACCCTGTCCTTGATAACCTTCGCCAGATGGCTCGAGCTTGGTCGCGGAAATTGCCGTCACATGTACGGAACTCCCCGCCGATTTCCCCACAACAAATCCGTCAACGGATGCAGGACATGTTCCCGGTCATTACGACCTTTTTCACCGTGTGGGTCCATGCCAGCCCGGTGGATCCCCAATTGTTCCGCGCGACCTGGGCCTTTGCCCCCTTCCAGTCCTCGGCTCCTACGGTCCATATCCCGAGGTGACCGTCTTCCATGACGCCGCATCGTACCCATGCCCATGCCCAATATCTCAAGGACTGCCTCCCTGAGATTTATTTATTATTTTAAAATATTTTAAAATTTATTTATTTTAAAATTAACATTTTATCTTCTTGGATTTTCAACAACATTGCATTTATACCAAAATTTCTTACGTATGTATACTGCCATTTATTTTTGCTCAGTACTATATTTGTTGCCTTCAATAATTGCGTGTATGTTTTGTGATTTTGCATTTGTTTATTCTTGTTTTAGTTGCTTTAATCAAACCAAAAACCTCCTTTTAAGCTCAACTAAATCCCTTTTTCCCCATTTTCCCCTTTTTACCGTTCACCTAAAAGAAAGCGCCTCTTTTTGAGAGATTATTTTGACTAAAATCCCACCCTCCCTTTTTGCCACTTTCGTTGCTCATATGTGGAGTTGTCCCTATATTATGCCAGTTTTGTTCTAATCTCCCAGCCCGAACAAAGTAGGGCCTCTAGGGTCTCTTTCCCTTGACTGTCGTGAAGTAGGTCAATTTGTGCAGAGGGGCAAGCTTACGTCTCGGACGTAGGGTCTTTTCTGTTATTGAATCCCTTCCCTCCCCTCCCTTTTTTACGGTAAAATATACCGTTGGGCATTGTCTTGTATGTCTGTTTTTCTGTATGAGTAACTGAGTAACTACCCAAAGCAGCAGAAGTGAAGAGCCATCTTAAATCAAAATGTATAATGGAATTTTACTGCACTACATTCGCATGCATATAGAATTATAAAGTACGGCAAATCTAAAATCCCTGCACGGTCAGGACGGATAAGCTGCGAATAATTTTGTTTCCTGTTTTGCCATAGCATATATATTCTCCACTGTCGTCCACGGTAGGGTCATATATCGTCATCTGCATAGTCTGTGGATCCAAGTCCCTTCGAGCGTCGCCATAAACAATCCTTCCGTCCTTAAACCACATTAAATCGTCAGCCGTTTCCGGCCCAGAGGCTGAAACATCAAAAAATTTAGGCTAAACATGGCTTAATTAGTAGATTATGAAAAATATTACTTTAACCCTCTTCTGCCCAAGATTTCTCGTGGAAATCGGCTCAAAATCACCAATTTTATATTTTTGGCTGCCATTTTTTACTGAGGGCACCTAGTGAGACGAAACTACCACCAGTCTATAGAGAATTAATTGCTCTAAGGGTCTCCGATGTACCGACGAAAAGTTAGAAGCCGTCAAAGTCGGAGAAGCTACGAATTTTTGCTAAACTTTCATTGCAGAAACGCTACTAATTGATTTCTACGTGCAAGTGTTGATTTTAAGATGGAGTAAACTATACGTTATTTTAATGCACATCACCTCCCGCATCACCTGGTGGAACGACTTTTCCGCCGACGAACTACAGCCGGCTCTGGATTTGCTTGAAAGCAGCGCTCGAACAGGGCTTGAAATCATCACAATTTTCATAGCTGGCGGAATGCTATGGAAACTAGATTTTTCAAGCAGGTGTCGAAATATTCTCCCAAAATGGGGTGGACGTGTTGAAGAAAAAAGGAGCATATGCCCAGATTGCCAAACGGCAACTGGACCCTGCCCCGAAAAATAAGATCCCATAAATCACCACTTGTGCCAAGTGGCCGCCACGGGCATAAAAGGGTTAATTTCATTGTGGTGTTAGCTTAGCGTTTTGTTTTCAAGCTAATGTTTTCCTATTTTCGTATTTTATCTCGCCGTACCTTTTTTCTCTGAGTCTTAAAATTTTGTTATTAACAGAGCCAAAATATTGCTTCTGTCTTATGATGCAAATCGTTATATTCATATTTAGACTGTTTTACACTAATAGTGTGCCTATAAAACGTCAGCAAGCCAACCTACGGCTCAGTTCGATGCACCGTAGCTGGGAGATGACATTTGTAAATTATACATTTTCTTCTGTACTCAAGTCACCAACAACTAGAATATGTACATCTTTGTTACTAACATACCAAGGCATCTAAGCGTGACTGTGGTATCTGCTCCTTCCCTTGCCCGAGGTTGTTCAACTGGACCGTCCTCACAGTTATCAATGAAATTGATCGTCAGTTCCTCTGTGTAGAGGTCAAAATCATCTCTTCCTTCACAGTTTGTGTAACCAGCACGACATGTATAGGTTCCTAAAATAGATTTATTATTGATGCATGAACGCTAAGACCTCTGAAACTGCAGTTTAGACGGACGCAATCGTGCAGTAGAGTCATGAGGGATAAAATTTTACGTTAAGTTAACAGGTCGATATTTGAAAAACTTGCAGCAGAACAGCTCAGGCTAAGCTTCAACAGCCTAAGGATTAAGTTTTTAGAACCTGTAACTTGGATGCGGGATGTGTGTGTGTTGAAGGGGGACTCTTCCGTTATATACCCCTGAATCAGATTGATTGTCATCCGCTATGCCATTTGTTCAAACTGCAACTGCAACCTTCACAATAGAGATGAGCATGTCGGCCCGTCGGGCCGAGACCCATTGGTTAGCGGGACGGGCCGGGCCGGGCCGAAAATTTTCAACTGCGGGCCTTAGCGGGCTGCAACGGCCCGGATCGACTCCAGAAAATGTGGTGAAATTACGAATTAATTAATTAATTAATTAGAAAATTAATTTGTAGCATAATTTGTCGTTTCTATTATGCACTGAAGCCTTTGAAATAATATGATTAGTAAATGTTCGAAATTTTTTTGGCGGGCAGGCAAACATTTTGCCAGCGGGCCGGGCCAGCAAAATTTGGAGCGAGCGGGGTCGGGCCCAAAAAATGCAACCCGTGCTCATCTCTGCTTCACAACATTATAACCAAATTCGGCTATGCAAATTTGTAAAACACATTACCGCTCTTCTAACGGCTGCGATCCAGAACAAATTCAATGGTTGTTTGGCTCCCCGACGCTCCACTGTTTGACTTGGCCGACACAGTCAATGGTTCTACCTCGGTGTCTAGATCCCGTAGTAGAGTCAGCTAGAATAAAAAATGTCATAAAACAACAGATGCCTTACTGTGACAGAGACAAAACGAAGGTAAAGGAAAGTTGCACCTGCTAAATTATACTTAAAGCTAGTTATTTAATTAATTTAAAAGAAAACAAATTCTTCATATATAATCAGTTGTAGAGAGAACCAGGAAAAAATAGCCAGAACACCGAAGCCCTGTACAGTGAGAATACCACAAAAACTGAAATTAGAAATAAAATAAGTGCTGTATTATGTGAACCATCATTTTTATAAAAGCGAGATGACATACTAGGTTAAACGAAGCATTTACTTGTTAAAAAGACAGACAAATTTTAAATATTATTTTAATTAGTTTTATATAAATTTGTAGGTTTCATTGAAACTGAGCAAAAAAATAAAATCATTGAAACTGAGCAAAAGAATAAAATAGTAAAACAAATGCACTGGTGCTGGATTGGGGTAGGATGGGATTATTGTGATAGAGACAGATTGGGACAATTGATCAAAGTCTTTCAGCCCTAATCCCTCAGGCCCTGACCAATCATGAGAATTAGGTTTAGGTGATGGCCTATTTAATTATAGGCCAGGGCGGGATTAGGACCTTTATACTCATCGTCAGAGAGATCCAGTACTTTATAGTTTAACAATACAGTATGCAAATAGTTCAGGTACTGGTTAGGCCAAGCCCCTCTTGCGAGGAACCAGAGTATACAGGTCTAAATCCTTCCCTGCTAAACTTGACTGGAGCTTGTCTATTACAACTAGCGTATATTATTACAAAACCATTGTCCAGTATGTATTATTTAGACTTTCAGGACCGAAAACTTAATTTTGCGAACGTGACGGGCGGAAAAGCCCAGTGGGGCAAAGCCCAAGTTAAAAGTGGCAAACGCCTGACGTAAGCAGAACAAGATAAAAGGTAGAAAAATATAGGGGCACAAGGCCCAAGTTAAAAGGGGCCGAAGCCCAAGTTGAGTGGGGCCTAAGCCCAAGTGAAAACAAATACAGCATATAGAAGATAGAAATAAACTGATACAAAGATACAAAATATACAATATAATATACAATGATACAAAGATAACTATACAAAGATACAAAACTGCAGAAAACATAATACAATACTAGAACATTAATTTATTACCTTGAATAAGTCTGACTTATTATGCGGTGTAGATAAGAATTTGTCTCTGACGTCAGGGTTATTCACCGTTGTTTCTCGCAGCATTGATCTAATAAATTTATTAGAGTACCCTCTGTCCTTAAGTGTCGTCTTTAGTTTATACAATTCATCTAAGAAATCTTTAAATTCTGTACTAATTGTAGTTATTCGATTTATCTGACCCTTAATTGTATTTTGTATAATTCTTTTACTTATATAAGACCCGTTCACAGGATATTTATTAATATGGAATGGAAAATCATCACGTTTATCGTATAATTTAGTCACAAATATATTATCTTTTATAGTTATGGTAATATCTAGCACGTTTGCATGTTGATTACTATTATTAACTTTGTTAAGTTCTAATTCCTTAGGATACATTTCATGTTTTACTGTATCGAAGTAATCTCTATCATTGAGTAGGGTAAAATCATCTATATATCTACCTACAATTTTTAACAGTTCGTTATTGACATTATTTTTGTTATTTGCGATATACTCAAATTCCATTTGGTGTAAAACTAAATTTGCTATATTTGGTGCAGCACTACTTCCCATTGGAATTCCGATAGTTTGCTTAAAAGTATAATTACCACAAGTAACAATTAAGTTATCCAGTAGAAACTTTATATGTTTTAATAACAGTGGATAAGTTAAGGTTTGTTGTGTATTTTTACCATATCCCCAGCGCATTCCAACGTAAGTGGGATGCATTGGGTTTCTCATAGTGGCGAATAATAACTTATCTAGAGATGAAATTATTGTGTCATGTTTTAGGTTAGTGTATAGGGTAGTAAAGTCATACGTGTTAACCGTTTTGGCTTGTTTCATATTATTAATTTTATTAATATTATTCCTAATAGATACATTATTATCTATTATCCAATAAGGATTACAATTAAAAGCTGGCTTAACTATTTTACCATATCTTTCCCTACTTGATTTAATTAGCGAAAGCGCCTTATCTATAAGAACAGATAGTGGTTTAGTTACAGCATATTTACTAGCGATGATTGTACGGAATTTAATTGGATTTTTATGGAATTTAGGGATAAGATAAATATAAGGAAATGCAGATAACTTTAGATCATCTATTTTATGTTCCTGATAATAACTTCTAATTCTATTAATTAATGACTGCTGTGTGTCTTTTATACGACAATAAGTATTGCTATTTGTCCCATTTATTACACCTAGTTCGCTAAGTAATAGGTAAATATAATACTGTTTACAAATAATGGCTATATTCTGATTTGCTTTATCTACCGGACAAAACACATATTGAATTCAATGGTTGTTTGACTCCCCGACGCTCCACTGTTTGACTTGGCCGACACAGTCAATGGTTCCACCTCGGTGTCTAGATCCCGTAGTAGAGTCAGCTAGAATAAAAAATGTCATAAAACAACAGATGCCTTACTGTGACAGAGACAAAGCCATAGAACATAGCTGCTGACAGCAGTTCTGCAGTACGCCACGCTGAGCTAGATAACAAAAATTAAGAACAACGACTTCTATTAACTTAAATGAAGAAAATGACATTGCACTAGATGCTAGAGACAAGGACGGACCGGAAAGATTCGGCTCGGTTCGGCACGGCTCTCGAGAAATTGGGTTTACTCGGCTCGATACTTGAATTATGAAGTGTTGATCACAATACTTGAACACAGCTTATACTTTCTGAGTACGATTACTATTACCAAGAGTAAATAATAGATAAGAGTAAGAAACTCTTACGCTGGCATGTACAAATCATGAAAGGTATGCTCGGTTCGTTAACTCGGGACCCCCCGTAACTTCCGGGGGGGGGTCCCACTTTGCACCAATTACACGCTTTTATATAAGCGTGTGTCAGCTCGCCGATTGGCCCATTAGCCTAAGGCTTATAGTAGGTAATTTATTAGTTATTTTAATTAACTAATTATAACTTTAATTAGGTTAATGCAATTAAAAACTAATTCGGTAACTTTGTAGCATTTTTTCTGCTCTTTCCAATGCTATAAAAATTGCTGCAGATTACATTCCCTCGAATTTTTGTATTATGCAAAACTTTTTAGATCATTGGAAAGAGCAGAAAAATACTACAAAGTTATCGAATTAGTTTTTTAATTGCATTAACCTAATTAAAGTTATAATTAAGTAGTTAAAAACTACTAATAAATTACCTACCATAAGCCTTACGCTAATGGGCCAATCAGCGAGCAGACACACGCTTATATGAAAGCGTGTAATTAGTGAAAAGTGGGACCCCCCCCCCCGGAAGTAACGGGGGGGCCGAGTTAATGAACCCAGCATACCTTTTACGATTTCTGCGTGCTAGCGAAGAGTTTCTTACTCTTATCTGTTAATGTACTCTTGCTATTACTACTAAGGTCTGATAACTAACTTTACTATTAAATGTTCTGTTCTCTTATAAATAAATATATATTCTGGGGGGGGGCACTGTACACTGTACAGCATTCGACTTTACCGTCAACAAATCTGAAGTCAGCATTGATGTAAACCAAACAATTGAAAAATGTTGAATTCAAACCTATATACGAATACCATCAGCTCAAACGTTCTGCTAGTTTAGATTGGTCTTGTCTGAAAATTTTTGATAACTGGGGGGAAATGGAAATATTTTCCAAACAAAGAGTGTGTTCATTACAGACTACAGGTAGGGCTGTGCCGTTAAGGATTTTGCCGGGCCGGGCCCGGGCCGACCTAGCTTGCCGGGCCGGGCCGGGGCCGGGCCTGGCCCGGGCCGGGCCCGGCCCCAAGCCCCGGGCCCGCATCAAGGCCCCGGCCCTGGCCCGCGGCCCGCTTCACGGCCCGGCCCGGGCCCGGAGTCCGCTTCACGGTCCCGCCCCTTTCCGGAGCTCTTTTCACGGCCCGGCCCGGGCCTGGAGTCCGTTTTACGGTTCCACGACCCGGTCCGGGTTCGGGGCCCGCTACACGGCCTGAACCCGCCGACCCGGGCCTGTTAGCGGCCCGAGCTGTGATGTGCGCTAACCAGGTATTGTATGTATTGAAATTCCTCGGCTTTGAGGAAATTCCTCATCCAAAAGCTCGTATGTTCAACATTTGGTTAAATGAATGTTCAAACAATCTGCGTTTTCTGAGTTCAGAATTCAGTTTTGATTTTGAAACAGCTAAAGATGACAAAAATTGAAAACTGATGAGCTTTGGGCATTAGTGAAGGAAGCTTTTCAACTTTGGAATTGACGATGTGGCAGTGGCATTACATAGAATCACTAAACTTTCAAGATCATATCAGCCACTATTGGCACCATCTAGTGGTAATTATATAGTATTGTTACTTACAGTTTAGAGAACAACGCAGAGCTGTGGCAAAAGTCACTTATTTGATGAGAACAGTTATGTTTGTATCTTGTGAATTTTAAGTTTTAATTAATTCATCGACTTCCGCATATTGCTTGCTCCAACAGGAATTTAAAGAAAAAATTATTAGAGAATGGTAAAGTTAATATTTTACAAACAAATCTAAAAATAGAAAATTATAAAATGTTTGAAAAATACCAGGACTACTTCCTGTTCCCATTACTTCGTTGTTCTATTGTAGTATCTTTTTATAGTATTAACTTTTATAATAAACTGAAAAAACCTTCGGTGGTTAAAAATTTTCTTGGCCAAAAATTTTCGGTGGTTAAAAATTTTCAGAGCCAGAAATTTTCTCTCTGCTTGATCCAGATTAATCCGGTTTTATCCGGTTTTTTCCGGTTTTAACTGGATATCGGGTACCCGAAGCAGGACCCGGGTACCCGAAAATTTTCGGGTACCCGGGTACCCGTCGGGTACCCGACTACCCGTGCCCATGCCTAGAAACTTCGCAAATTATCTTGGAACGAACTTCCAAAATTATCCCAAGTCTCACAACAACGGGTCGCTGAAATCCTGCAAGCTTTGAAATTGCTTGACCACAAGATAACTGTAGTAAGCATTGAGGCCATCTTGCAAGTTTTGCTTCTGTTGTATACATGGCTGGTTGCTGATTTCTCAACAGGGTGAGAAAACGATTCAATGCCCAATTGAGCTTGTATATATAAGTCTTTAGCCTTTGGCCGCAATGTTTAAGGAAGTAAACACGAACACTGTATTGAAACCTATGTACTCACATATTGATTGTGTATTAATATGCATATATAACATACCTACGTGTATGTACATGTATATGTATGTGCATACATTACACGCACAAATGAATCGAAGCTTAAGAAACCGACGGCCCCGAAGGCCCCGGCGGCCCCGCAAGCCCCGCTGGCCCGGCAGGACAGGTTGGCCCCGTCGACCCGGCAGGCCCCACGGGCCTTGAAGCGGGCTGGGCCTTGCAGGGTAGACGGGCCGGGCCCGGGCCGGGCCGCACTCTATAAAATCGGGGCCGGGCCGGCCCGGGCCCGGCCCAGGCCCCAGGCCCGCTTCACGGCACGGTCACAGCCCTAACTACAGGCTGCAAGGTGCTGAACTTACTGTCGGTGTTGAACACTGTATGTTGTGACTTTTCATAGCATGACACGGGATAATTATTTGGTCCACCTTACACATACTGTAGGTTCCAGGCGGTGTAATTTGGGTATCGGCGTCTTCGCGAGGCACTGCCTCAGACGCAGCATTCACTCTTAGAAATGTTCCAGTAGAAAGTACTGGAATCTTAGTAATTTCCTACTAAAGTGCTCCAGTGCGATAAAGACATAGCGGAGCGATTAGTATTTTCCTACTAAAGTCGTCCAGTATTTTAAAAACTACTGGAAATTGCTAGTAAGCTTTACTAGATAATCTATGTATAACACTTTACTGCTTTGACATACTAACTACTGGAATTTCCAGTAGTTTCTACTAGATATTTAGTACTATATACTGGACCCCCCAAAAATTTTTGGGGGGCAAAAATACTGGATTTTCCAGTAATTTCTACTGGACTCAGTAGTAGATTCTACCAATCTCCTAAAATAGTCTGAGCACCAAAAATACTGCATTTTCCAGTAGTTTTTACTACTTTCTCCAGTGGTTTCTACTAGACTCCTGATACAGTCTGCGTACCCAAAATACTGGATTTTCCAGTAATTTCTACTGGTTTCTCCAGTAATATTTACTAGACTTCTAAAATGCTCCGAGCACCGAAAATACTTGATTTTCTATTAATTTCTACCGGTTTTACCAGTAATATCTACTAGACTCCTAATGCATGTAGTCTGAACACCTATGAAAAATACTGAATTTTTAGAAAGGGCACATTTTCTCTGAACTAAACTGTATGCGTTTCAACCTTCACTCCATTCATAATGGGCGATTTTCCCAAGGTTGGAAAATCACCCGTGTTGCCTTCACCGCCGTCAGCACCCACGTAGGTGCATAACGGCTACAAAAATGAGCCCCTTAACTTCTGGTGATACAGAAGCAGAGACCAGGACAAATGACTTGCCCAAAATGTGATCGCTGAAAACTTGTTCGTTTATCCCCTTATATACTCTCATTGCAGCATCAGCGTATCGAGTACTTTTGTACTGGATTGTCCAGTAGTTTTAACAAGATAATCCAGTATTATATACTGGACCTCCAAAAATATTTGGGGGATGAAACTACTAGATTTTCTAGTAATTTTTACTAGTTTCTCCAGTAATATCTACTGGTCTCTTGAAAAACCCCGAGCATCAAAATACTGGATTTTCCAGTAATTTTTACTGGTTTCTCCAGTAATATCTACTGTACCCCTGAAAAACCCCGAGCACGAAAAATACTGGATTTTCCAGTAAATTTTACTGGTTTCTCCAGTAATATCTACTGGACTCCTGAAATACTCTGAGCATCAAAAATACTGGATTTTCCAGTAATTGTTACTGGTTTCTCCAGTAATATCTACTGGACCCCTGAAAAACCACGAGCACGAAAAATACTGGATTTTCTAGCAATTTTTACTGGTTTCTCCAGTAATATCTACTGGACTCCTGAAATACTCTGAGCATCAAAAATACTGGATTTTCCAGTAATTTTTACTGGTTTCTCCAGTAATATCTACTGGACTGTGGACTCCTGAAAAACCCCGAGTACCAAAAGTACAGGATTTTCCAGTAATTTCTTCTGGTTTTGCCAGTAATATGTACATATCTCCTGGATTCCTAAAATACTCCGGTCACCAAAAATATGGTTAATGCTCATGAGTATACAGTGCTTTTTATTAGTTATTAGGTTACACTGGTACGTACTTCGTTGTAAATTAACGTAGTGTTTGTTTGTGTTGTGGTGTGTTAACGTTTGTTTTCCGAAAAAAGCATTGAAACCGCTATATATACAGATAAATTGCAGTTGAGAATTATGTTCATCATTAATGATCTCTCTTCATGATATGGAATATAAGCAAACTTAGACAGTCATTCTTTTACCGGTAGCTCCAATTTCTGTTCCTTTTACTCTTTCAGTCAGCAACCCGTCGAAGCTCTTTAGTTTTGTCTGCACCAATTTTTTAGAGCAGAGCATCAACCAACCAAACCTTAAGGTATCACACAAATTATGCAAAACTAACTTTAATTTCTGTCGACGACCAAAAACCTTAATTTCATTGGTTAAAACTACACAGGATCCGTTTAAAATTCACTGGCTTTCGATTTTAATAGGATTGAACAAAAACGATTCAAATTTTTGTAGCAGCAAAGCCGATACTTCCAGTTACTGGTGTATCTACCTTGCCATACACTATGTATCAGCATTATAATTTAAACACTTGCAGTAAATGCAGACATCTTTACGACTGACTTCATGCTATTCTCAGTATAAAATAATGCAGCTTACTTTTAAATTGTTAGAAAATTTAGTAACGTAATAAACGCGTTTTAGGGCATATTAAGAACTTAAGGTGGTGATTCCTTTTTGGTACATATATGTCATTGGTTGGCGGCTCAATTCCAGATGAAACAACTTGATGGAACTTTCAAAACAAGTTTTTTCAGCATTCTAACACTCTCCGCACAATTCCGCTTCAAAAATTTGACATTTGCGTTCAGGACAGTTTTTACCAGTTTTAGAAATTGGACAGCAGTTGCACAGTTATATATACTGTAGCTATATTCATTTGAAAGATCTCGTTGTGCTTTATATTTTTGCGTTTTGAAGCGATGTTCTCGCTTTGCGCTATTGTGAGATAGAGACAGTCTTCCTATTTCGCCCTCCGAAAGCTGTCATTTTTGCAGAAATCAAATATTGCATTCTTGTTAAGCGACGCAAACAGTCTCAAACTCTGCAAAAGCCAAAATTAGTTTCATTGTTTTCCTAAAAGAAATAATATTAAGCTAAGTTTTGATAGAAATGAATTCTTAACTCCAAGTAATAAATGAGTAATATATAATGGTTCAAAGTTGATGACTCCAAAAGGAATCACCACCTTACAAATTCTTAGAAATATTGCCAACTTCTTTTGGAAATAAAAATTATTAATTAAATCCAGCAGTTCTTGCTGTCAGATTGCATAAGTAGGTAAGTAGAATTTACTCTGCTCTAAGCACCATTGCAACGGCCAAATATTTCATTTTGTGTTCAGAGTGTTTTACGAGTCCAGTAGATATTATCAGTATCAATCAGTTATGGGAAAACCACTACTTTTGCGTTTCGGTATATTTTAAGACTCCAGTATATATTTTCGGTGACCGGAGTATTTTAGGAGTCCTGGAGATATTACTGCTAAAACCAGAAAAAATTACTAGATAATCCTGTATTTTTGGTGCACGGGATATTTTTGGAATCCAGTAAATATTTCTGGAGAAACCAGTAGAAATTAGTGGAAAATCCAGTATTTTTGGTGCTCGGTGTATTTCAGGAGTCCAGTAGATATTACTGGAGAAACCAGTAGAAATTACTGGAAAATCCAGTATTTTTGGTGCTCGGTGCATTTCAGGAGTCCAGTAGACATTACTGGTGAAACCAGTAGAAATTACTGGAAAATCCAGTATTTTTGGTGCTCGGGGTATTTCATGAGTCCAGTAGATAGTACTGGGAAAAGTAGTAAAAACTACTGGAAAATCCAGTATTTTTGTGTTTCGACACATTGTAGGAGTTTGGTGCAATTTAATACTGGATCCAGTACAAATTACTGGAAAATCCAGTAGGTTGAATAACCCAAATCCAGTAAATGTTACTAAAATATTTAGTAGAAACTACTGGAGAAACCAGTAATTTCTTACTAAGACATTTCCAGTACTTGTTACTGGACTACCTCCAGTACTTATTACTCCACCATCCAGTCAAAGCTACTAAAGTCTTTAGTATTTCTGAGCTACTGGAGTTGTTCCAGTAGAAACTACTAAAGTATTTCTGAGAGTGTTGGCTGAAACTGCTAGTATGGTAATGGCAGCAAAAAACCGTAGCATTCTGTCTGGTGGTTAACACTGATTCTGATAGATTTCTATATTTGAGCAGGCTTAAATGCTCCTGATTTATTTAACTTTCCGGCCTTATCAGAGCTGTTTGTTGCAATTATCGGCAGGAAATTTGGAGGACTGGATGTTGTTCAGAAAAATTAGATGCTGTTGTCACAACAGTTTTTTAAAACTGAAAAAGGGTGCACTGTTTTCAAACTTGAGTACTTTGAGATTACTCAGTTAATTTAATCTAATCTGATGTTTGTCATAAAGATTGGCTTGTAACATTGGCAATTGTAATTAGTCCAGCCATAAGTATTGTATCTCTGTATTATTTCATCGTAAACCAGCATAAAATACAAAAGCAACATACGAACAGTTTTCATAAAAAGCCGGTCTGGGTTTTACTTTAGTTAGACTTGAGCTTTAAGTTCAACTTGGGAGCAAACAGAGATTGCAATGCAAACTGAAATCACAACATCAGATCACTGTTTCGTAAACGTCTGTCGGCAGACAAATAGTTATTGCAAAAAAGGTTCCTGGTTAATGCAATTAATAATCTATACATCAGGTGAACATTAGCAAAAATAAAAGCTTTCAACTATGAATTAAAATTTAAAAATGTTATTGTAAAACATAGCACAGGGAACATTTCAGCTTAACTAATATTATATTCAATACTCATAATCAAAGTCAGAAATATTAACTTACTTTGAAAAATTTGGTTCACACTTAGATAAGGCAAACAAAAATGGTGATCCAAGTTTTGCAAACTATCATTCACTTATCGATTACATCATTGGCGGTCGAAGAGTTGTTCTGGCGAAGGCAGTTCCATAAATCTGCCCATCATAGGATATTAAACAACTATTAAACAAACTAAAGAGTGCATGTATTTTTACCTTTGAAATGTCAATGGTACAAACCTCCCAATAATACCAAAGAGAAAAACCAAAACAAAGCTTAAATTAAACAAAAGGTACATAAAATAATAAATAAACGAAGTTTGGCTTGACTGAACTTCAAAAGAAAGCAGTCTTTAAATGTCAAATAGAGTGAAGATGTATGTATTTTGTTCTACATAACATTTTTGTATATTGATTAAAGTGAATTGGTCCAGAACTAGAGTTACTCGGGGGTTGGATTTCTGACCGGGCCCCAGGGGCTGGCGCTGGCCCCGAGGGCAGGCTCCGACCGACCCAGCCCCTTCCCATAATCGGGGGTCCCACCTGCCCCAATCTTGGGAGCGGCCCGGCCACCAAACCATCCTAAGCTTGACACTTCTGAATGAACAATTTGTATTGCTCCACCTAAAACATGCATTTATGCATAGCTGGCTTCTACATATGTCAACCAGTACGCATACTTGCTGTGTCTGCACGCCTTCTTGAGCTTTAGTCCATAAACCCGTGCTATAATGTATAATAAATAGGTAACTAAAATGTTCGCAAGAAATCACTCTAAACAGTTCATGAAAAGAGTAGAGTAGAGTGGAGTAGAATTAAAATTAGCTATTGCCAGCAGAGTTAAGCGGAGTTAAAAAGAGCACAGTTAAACATAACTCTATCTATTCGCGAAAAGGGTAGAGTTAGTTTTTATAGTTCATTCAGTTTGGGCTGACTTAGTTCCAAACAACAGCTTATAGCGCTTGAATCTGGCAACACAGTTATGACTACTTTAACAAAACTGTTACAGGTAAAAGCACAAAACTCATGACATAAGTGGATATTTTTGCTAATACTCCCACTTATCCACTTATCTCATGAATACCAATTTTATAGCGAAGATTTTTAAATTTAATTTTATGTAATGGCTTCGTAAGTATATCTGCTTGCATTTCGGTTGTAGGGCAGTAGATCACGGACAGTTCTTTGTTGTTGACCTTTTCACGGATGATATGATGCTTGATTTCAATGTGCTTGTTCCTGGCATGGCAAACAGGATTCTTGACCATTGAAATACAGCTTTGGTTGTCTTCAAAGATTAGAGTTGACTCTTTTTGCTCGAATCCTAATTCTTTAAGAAGACTGCGTAGCCACACAGCTTCTTTTGTGGCAAAGCTTAGGGCCACGTATTCTGCTTCAGCGGTTGAAAGGGCCACTGTGGGTTGTTTCTTGCTCATCCAACTAACTGGACCTTCAGCAAGTTTAAAAATGTAGCCCATTGTTGACTTCCTATCATTGACGTCTAAAGCCCAGTCAGAAAAACAATAGCCATGAAGGATAACCTCCGAACCCGAACCCGAACGTTTGTAAGTAATACCCATCGTCAAAGTTCCTTTGACATAGCGTAAAATTCGTTTCACTGCTTGCCAGTGAAGCAAACCTGGATTGTTGGTGAACTGGCAAACAACTCCCACTGAAGCTGCTAGATCGGGTCTAGTTGCAACGGTTGCATAAAGCAAACTGCCAGCCATGGCCTGATAGCATCTTCGCTGAGTTTCGTCCAATTCTTGATCCTTGGAGACTTCTTTGGACAGCTTCAAACCAGGATCCATGGGAACTGTAGCTGGCTTACAATCCTTCATCCCGAACTTCTCTAATACCTTCTCCAAATAACGCTTTTAACTAAGACGCATTTCTTTTCTTTGCTGATCGTAGGCAATTTCCACCCCAAGGTAGTAGTGGACTCTTCCCATATCTTTCATTTTAAATCTTTGTTTCAGAGTATTCTTTGTTTCTTCCAGTAAGGTTGTACTTTTCGTCACTATCAACAAATCGTCCACGTAAAGTGCCAGGACAACTTTTTCATCTTTCTCGGTTTTGTGGTAGAGGCAGGCATCTGACTCGACCTTGATGAAACCACTCCTCTGAAGATAGTCATCTAAGGTCTGGTTCCAGCAACTTAGAGCCTGTTTTAGCCCATACAGACTTCGCTGCAACTTGCAAACATGATCCTTTTTATCTTCTTTTACAAAACCTTCTGGTTGCTCCATGAAGATTTCTTCTGACAGTGAACCATAGAGAAGCGCGGTCGTTACATCCATTTGATGGACATCCATCCCTTCTTCAACAGCCAACGCCAGCAGCGTGCGCACTGTTGTAAATTTTACAACTGGTGCGAACGTTTCTTCGTAGTCGACTCCATAATTTTGTGAATATCCTTTCGCGACAAGCCGTGCCTTGAACCTCTCTATGGAGCCGTCGGACTTGTATTTCACCTTGAATATCCATCGGCACTTGATTGGTATTCGGCCTTCTGGTAAAGGAACCAATTTCCATGTTTCATTTTCTTCCAAGGAGTCCATTTCAGATCTAGCTGCTGCCTTCCATTCTGCAGCATGACTACTGTTCATAGCTTCCGTCATGGTAGCTGGTTCATCTATCTGGGCTCCAACACATGCAAAATGCAAATGTGGTCTGGTAGCATCTTTCAGGGTTTCTCCAATTTGATCGTATGGAACAGGTTGACGTCTGATTCTTTTGGAACGTCTGTCAGGAACCGGTCTTTCAGGAACCGCAACTGGATCAGCTTCTACATCGACATCTGCATCCTTTTCTTCTTCTGAACTGTCTTCAGACTCAACAACCACAGTCTTCCTTTCGCCTGTGTGACAATCGGCAAAAGTTGATTCATCAAATATGACGTCTCTGGCAACAATCACCTTCTGCTTCTCTATGTCGTACAGTCTGTAGCCTTTGGCTTTAGTACTGTAGTCTACAAATCTGCACTTCCGGGACTTTGAATCAAATTTGCTTCTGTTTACTTTTGGAACATGTGCAAAAGCGAAACAGCCGAATACTCTTGCGTGAGCCACACTTGGCATTCGTCCGAAGAATGCCTCAAATGGAGTCACTCCTTTGACAGTTCTGGTCAAACATCTGTTTCGTAGATCAAACATCGGTCCATTAGTTACTACAAACGCACTGTCAGACTCATTTGAAGATTCATCTTTAGGCATTGAATGATGGGCAACATTCGCCTTTCGACCTTTCCAATATTTTTGCTGATGTCCGGAACAGTTTCCACCTTTGGGGAATCTACATTCACGAGCATAGTATCCAGGCCTATCACAATTGAAGCAGTTGCCTTTCTTGGGATTTATTTTTCTCTGATTCCCAACTGACAGGGCGCTTTCAGTTGAACTTTCGGCAGCTTCTTTTTCTTTACGTTTAGCTTCTTCTTGTAAAAGCCGACTTTCGACGAAGGGGAGATTCAGATCGTCGCCACGCGAATCAAGGGCGGTTATCAGATTTTCGTATGATAATTCGGTAGACTAGCCAAAAGAATTGTGACTAGGTCCTCTTCACTCACCGCGGCATCAATTGCAGACAGTTGATCTGCAATCTCCTTTACTTGGTTGATATGAGTGAGCATATCGTCTTCGTCTTTCATCATAAGCCGAAAAAGTTTCCTCCGTAAAAACAGTTTGTTAACGCCGCCGCTCATAGTGACCCCGGAGATTTTCCCAGGCATCGTGCGGTGTAGTCCCCGATTTAATAATGTTAACACTGTTAATCTAGCTCAAATACTGTATTACAAAACTTAATTTTGTTATATAATATCGTGCACAATGCACATGTTGCATTTTAAACGTTACATTAGATATATTACTACAGATTTTCAGTTTACCTGCATAACATATTGACACTTAGCTCTAAGCTTTCAATACGTCCGTACTCTTTTATCGTAGACAGCTTTTTTAATAAATTTGCTAACTGCATGCAAATTTTAATGGTGTTAACAACTTAGTTTTTAAATTTGTATAACTGTAAACGTCTCATCAATTATCAAATTATTGCAGTCCTCCAGCCAAAGTAAAACAAAATTATCGCGGATTGAAGATAAACGTTTGGAAAAACTATTTTTAATAAAGTTCAATTAGTTGACGCCTTATTAAGCACGGTAGACGATTAAAAATAGTAAATTCATCTAGCCAACGTTGACAAATAGCAAAATATATGACTAATAGACTTACGGTCAAGCAACAGCCAACGGCCAACCGACGGCCAACGGTCAGCCAGTTGGCCGTTGGCCGCCAACACTAATCCAAGTTGAATGCTTTACATCTAGCCCGTACGGGTAGTAAACAATATTACATCATACATGTGCTTGTGGGCTCTAAAACCCCTGGCGCTCGGATCGGGTCCAGTGGAACCGGTAAAACCGGAAACGTAATCGGAACCGGAAGAATTAGAACCGGAACCGGTAGCATTTGCAACCGGACCGGGTCCAGTGTATGTTGTCTCAGATTGTTTAAAAATATAACTAAAATCTGACCAAAAATGTTGGGAGCGAAATTGTTTTGTTTATAATGAATTAGCGGTACATTTTTGGTCCAGAAATGTATATATTTCTTAATCGTCATGACAATTTCATTTCATTTCATGTCATGTCATGTCATGTCATGACAGATCATTTCTTTGATTGAAAAATAAATTTGAAAAAATTAAATTCATCAAAGAAGTAGATTTTTAAGTTCCGAAAGATCAGTTGATGCCACGAACTAGCCGTTTAGTGAAAACGTAGCCTACGTCCCAAACATATTGTATCCCGAATATAAGCTAATTTGGTCATAAATAGTGAAAATTGCTAAAATTTTTCGATTTTCAAAATCCTTTGACTTTGACCGCTTTTTCAAATTTGACTGGCTATTTCTCGAACTCACTCAGTGGAAAAATTTTTCAATTGGGTTTTCAGGTCCGGTTATGTCAGCTTTCAAGTGATCTATGTGGTTTTTCAAAATTTGAAAATCGATTTCTTCGAAAAACACCACTTTTTGACCCAAAATTTGGGCACAATGCGAAATAGCAACGACAATACGACTTCACGGCATGTACGGCTTCTACTGCTGTGATTGACTTTGCTCCCGTAAGGAATTTTTAAACAATTTCCCTTTTTAGCTGGTTTTTGGCTAGTTTACATTGGTTGCGGCAAATCAATGCGACATAGACTTACACAACTTTTTTGGCAGAAATCAGCTGAAAAAATTGTTTAAAAATTCGTTGCGGGGGCACTTGATAAGTCGTAGCCACGAAACTTTTATAGCGTTGGATTGAGCTCTGATTAAACTTTATGACTATGCTATTTTTATTCATTTTTGCTGATTCGCATTGCCGTTATTGTGGGGCAAAAAGGTGGTATTTTTCGAATAAATCTATTTTCAAATTTTGAAAAACCCAAAATAGATCACATGAAAGCTGACACATAAGTGGTCCTGAAAACCAAATTGAAACATTTTTCCATTGAGTGAGTCGCCAGTCAAATTTGGAAAAGCGGCCAAGGACAAAGGATTTTTAAAATAGAAAAGTTTTAGTAATTTTCGCAATTCTTGACCAAATTAGCTTATATTGGGGATACAATGTTGGGGACATAGGCTAATTTTTTTACCAAACTGCTAGTTCGTAGCTGCTGATTTTTCAAAATTTAAAAAAATTGATTTCTTTTGAAGAATTTTAATTTTTTAAAATTTTTTTCAAAAAAGTTCATATTATGACGGTTCAGAAATTATATTCATTTCTGGACCAAAACTGTATTACCTATAAACAAAATGCCAATTTGATCCCTACATTTTTTTGTCAGACTGAAACATTAGACATTTTCAGCTCAAAATTGAAAATTTCTTTAACTTTTAATGTGGCTTCTAGACCGACTAAAACCCATTATTGTAGATGGATAAAATTCCAGTCATTATCCAACAAGTAAGACTTTAACTTTTCTCTGTACGACAGCACGACAGCCTCTTACTTCTTTGAGCCAACTGACTCTTTTGAAAAGTGGGATGAACTTGAATCAGTGTTACTACCTGATTATTCGAAGCTGAGATAGCAATGCATAAAAATGGAATCTTCTATGTTTATGTAATGTGAGTCATTTCTCCATTCACACGCCATATCTTCAACACAAAGCTAGCTTAATTCAGATTTTTTTAGCATTCGGATATGCGACTAGGTTTTTGATACATCCTATTGAAGCAGTAGTGAACGAGAGCCACTGCATGTCTTCGTGCCAAGCAATCCAAACGGTTTTGAGAGCTTTGAGCACCAGTGAAGCTCTGGAGTTACACATCGGTGCATTAGGAAATCAGATGTGGATAAATAGCTTGAAGTTGGACATCACAAGTTCAGCCTGACATGGCAAGCACAGACCTCCTATTCGTGATGAGGGGGTCAAAAGAAATTGTACACTAAACTCTGGAGGTATCACTCTAGGGAGCTCCTAAACAAAACAAATTTTGAGCAATAGAATAAAGAAAAGGTCTACAAAGGAATACTGCCCCTAATGGGGCCTACTTCTGTTGTTTACTTGGTTAAAGTCAAGATTGACTCAAGAACCTATCTTTACATCAAATTATAGCCTTTTGATGGATAATTTGAAACTAACGTTATTGTTCTAAAGTTTTCACTGGGGTAATTAGAATGGCTGCACTCTTTTCTAAAATTTCTAAATTCTATAAGAAATTTTCACAAGGAAACATCAGTTCGTCATTCTATATATCATCATTCGGTACCTCTAACCAGACAGCCGAGAACGCTTTTCTGTTATTTGTTATTATAAAACCCTCTTCATTATGAAAAGATTTTATGCAAAAATTATCAAACGTTTGCCTGTTTGATCATCAAAAAAGGGAAAATTAAAATAAAAAGATGACCAGCTAATATATAGGCATTAGTGGCTGTGAGACGCTTTTAGATTGCGTAACTGGTTCCAACTGGTTTCTGCATGTCCGACTCTGAAGCTGTAACATGCAAATTAGTCGCCGAGACTTTGCGTTAGTTGTCTCGACTATCCAGTCTGCTCTATTTCTGACTTATAGTAAAGTCGCGCGTTGGTTCACCGTTCAACCCTTGCGAGAAAGTGGAGGTTCCACCAAAACTAATAGTTTGCAGGCGGGTGAGTAGAGCGATCGCTCTATCCGCAAATTATTGAACATCCTGGAACCTCCAGTAGCCAGTCATCCTTCTGCTACAAAGGCAAGGAAAAGGAGCCCGTTTTGGGCGAAAATAAATACTGTTTTCCAG
>JASAND010031578.1:0-11634 GCA_030248195.1 Trissonchulus latispiculum | reverse complement strand
CACAGTGGATCCGGTGTGAGTCAAAAATGAAACGTCTTCAAAAGTGGTCAAGACAGGTATCAAATGAAGCCCTTGGCAAACCGATCCAACTTTTGTCATTATACCACCTCCAAAGTGGCCCCACCGATCTGTGGGCGGGTGCCCCATACACAATTAGTTAAGAACGGCTCAAAATGAAAGTCTTCAAAAGTTAAAGTTAAATATAAGTTAAAACCCACCCATTATGGATGGTATCACACTCTGATACAATACCAAAAATGAAATAGGACAAGTAGGAAAAATGCTCCTTGCAGTCGCATGAAAAAGTTAATATGAGCTATGATGGCCAACATTTAAGCGTGTCAAGGACAAGACTTAAAATGTTTAATATGAGAAGAGTATCTAAATATGTAGAGGACAAGATGTAAACGTCTAACATGAGCCGCTACGTTTCTCTTGGGCTCATAATGACGCAAATGAAATGGCTAATATATTTTGTAGATACAAAGGCTTTCTTCAGATAGTCAAAAGGTTAGGATGGTTTGCATATGCAAGGATGGTAAGGCTGGATGAAATCTCACTAGGTAAGTATATATCGTCTGTGACAGTTCTAATTTTTATTTCCTTATTCAGGTTTATATTGATTGCTTTTGTTAATAATTTATATACATGTACATACGTATAGTGAGATCTGAAGCAGCGTCGTAAAACAAACCCCTTTTTTTGAAGTGAAGTTGAAAAATCTGGCAATTCTGATTTTTGCTAAACGTATACGCCAGTATTAATATTCAGTCTTTGCTGGCTAGGTTTAATAATGTCTGTTTAGAGGACACGTACCACAGGCGTAACCAAAGTGAGCGTCAATATGAGCCAAGAGAAACGTAGCGGCTCATGTTAGACGTTTACATCTTGTCCTCTACATATTTAGATGCTGGCTCATATTAAACATTTTAAGTCTTGTCCTTGACACGCTTAAATGTTGGCCATCATAGCTCATATTAACTTTTTCATGCGACTGCAAGGAGCATTTTTTCCTACTTGTATATATATATATATATATATATATATATATATATATATATATATATATATATATATATATTTCGATACCGTTCCCTTCAGACTGGGTTTAAGTTATAGTAATGCCAATGGACGCGGTGAGCGCTCTTTGTACTACTCTTTGTCCGGAGCTCTGTCTGAGCTCAGCTCTTGCAAAAGAAGTATAAATGCTTTGCTTCAGACTCATACTGTTTGACTTTAGTGCCAGCAAAGCCATTCATTGCAGCTGGCTGGGACTCCAGGGGCCAATTGCATAAAACTTTGCGGATCTACTAGTGTGGATTTGCGAGTACTAGTATACTAGTTACTAGTGCGGACTTCAAGTGTTGCATAAAAGTTTTGCAACGACTAGACGATTCTTTGCGGATTTGCAAGTTTACTAGTAGCAGAGAATCTACTAGTGGCAGCTGCAAGCTTACTAGCAGCTGTTTGCTTCAAGTTTGTTTTTATTTACGTATTTAATTATTAAGGTGGAACAACTGCATCATCTCGACGCCACACAGGTTCGTGATTTTTATATATGAAATTTTAAAATGTATTTTCCATCAAGTCCCGGTTCAATTTAGTTATTAAGGGAGAGAATGAAACATTCCTCCGTCCTTTACCCTGTGCGGGGCGAGTGATTTTTAGGGGACAGTGATCAATAGTTTATGAAAAAGCTTGAGGCGAAACTAAACTTTTCAACTTATTGATTTGGATCGTTTAAATATCTGCAGTAGATTGAAAGACTGCAATTTATGTACTCAATACTTGGAGTTCAAACTATAATTTTTTTATATCATTCTCAGTCTCAATTTATCTGTACGACTTGGACATGCCATATCACAAAAACACTCTTTGAACATGAAATTTATGCTTCAAAGTTCATGCTTTGATTTGAGTTCATTCCAGTTCATGTTTCAGAAGAAACGTCATCATGATCGCTATTCCTTCTGAAATTGTTTACTGAACAAACAGGCTTAATATTCTTCTTTCTCATTAATATTTTGACAAAGTTTTGGATCTCTGTAACTATTCCCGCCTAAAGACAAAATTTAACTACATATCCCCACCAAATTGGAAACTGTACATATTCTCGCTTTAAAGTAACCGCAAGTGTATTATGCAGAAATGCAACAGACAGGAGTTATTTCCAATCAATTTTTCACCAAAACCTAAACTTTTAAGAAAACTTGAATTTTAAAAATTGAAATTTGAATTTTTAAGCGGAAAGCTCTAAAGAAAAAGTCCTAGATCTAATTTTTCAAACACTCAAATTCTTATGCCGCGATTATTATGAAATGTTTCTCAGGCTTAAATTTGAATAAATTTCATCAACACATGAGCTTTAAAATCTAAAAATACGCGAATCCGCATCAGCAACTTATTAAAAGCATAGGAAGATGTGAAAATTTTTTCAACATTCGGTTTTGGGCATAGGTTTGCCCGTGTACTTGAGAAACAGTAGATGTGGTTTTAGCCGAAATCGGGATGGGTGGTGAAGGTCTGGAAAATTGGAGAAACTATTGCTTAAATGGACAAACTTGAAAATTTTTTGAAAACGCAATTTACAATTTTAAAACAAGCTTTTAGGTAGTTTTTAAGCTAGTCCTGGCAGAACATTGAAGATCATAAAACGGTCATTGTTGACAGTAAAAGAAAAAGAGCTGCTTAGTCAAGGAATCTAATTATTTAGGCAAAATTTAGCAATCTTGAAAAACACCTATCGTGACCCATATCTCATCATACCCTTTTACAGTAACTTATTTTAACCTGTAAAGCATTCTCTAAAAGGCCGAATTATATATTAACTAAGGCGAACCGAACGTAAGCTGGGGGGACTAAAGTTTTGCCCCAATTTTCTTGGACCTGTTTCATCTTTTGCATGCATATACAGCATGTATATACTTTGTCGACGGTTCTTAGCTACCTCGCAATAGCTCGACAGGCACCGAACAGCCGGTACGACCCTCGACTTCTCGTGACATCCAACTTAATTATATACTAGATATTTCACCTTTGCTGTTTTGGTGAAACGAATACTAGAAAGTCTGCATTAAGTTGAGAAATCGATTGTATCGGAAAGAACTCATTTAGTAACATGTATTTTTTGCTTATCAATTGTTTGGGGTTGCTTTCTTTCTAGTCAACAATTGAGCAAGAATTAAATTGCATAATCAAAATATCAGCCATGTGCCGATTTAGAATGGGAACAGGCTGAAGCTTAACTAATTGTGGTAGGATCAGTAAGACTGCAAATCAATACTATCTGAACCAAATTAAAGAGCGAACGAAACTCGAAACGAAACGATGTTTCAAATCTGTCCGCGTTGTCGTGCGAGAACGCATTGAGATATGTACCTTTTGAACCAAACAAAAATTGGCCATGTTTCAAATGGCGCAAAAATATAATTGCGCAAGTAAAATTCCTTCATATTTGGCATAATTTTACAGACCCGTGGGGGTGTATGTACACTGGAGTTCTTGGCCGGCCGGGTGGTCGGCCGGCCCAGAGTGGTGAGCCAATTAACAAGTTTACAAGCCCCGCCGGCCGCGTCAAAAAACAGGCTGACTGTTCGCACAAAATTTTAGCCTCGGGGGTCGCATCAGAATTTTTCAATTTGGCGGCCAAATTGTTTCAAATGTTAGCCGATTCTTCAAGATTACGCAAGGAATTGCTCTCCAATTCAACGAAAAGTACAAAATCCGGTTATTCCCTAAAATAAACCCACTAACATGCGTTTACAACGATAGTATGACTTTTACTTTCATAATAAATATAATTTTCCGTTTTGGACACAATATTCCACAACAAATTTCCCCTTCATGTTGTCATTTCAGCTTATTTTGCTAAAAACGTTTAGATATAAAGTTTGACAATACCATCATAAGATACATATAAACTGTATATCTAAGAACATTTTTAATTTTATCGCTGCTGTTCCTTATGTTCCCAAAGACAACTAATATTTATTAAATATGTAAATGTTGTGCAAATACTTAGGAGTTAGGATTCGGATTAAGTTAGGATACTTAGGATTATTTAAATTCAAAGTAGTAGGTTTATAACAGGTTTAACAGAGTGACTAATAACTGAAAAAATTATTGAGGAGATGTGTCTAATACATTAGTGTATAAAATTCAAGTAGAAATAGTGAACAAGCAAATCGTCTAGTGATCGAAGACTAGACGAATTTACTCGCACTAGTGGCCTACTAGTGCCAGCACTAGTAGATTTTATGCAACAAAAACTTGCTGCTAGTGTTGTAAGCGACTAGTAGCTAGTAGGCCTCTCTACTCGCACTAGTATTGCGAGTTGCGGAATCCGCACTTGCAATTTATGCAACACTCGCATTGCGGAATCCGCAGACTAGCATCTACTAGTTGCGGAATCCGCAACTAGTAGATTTTTATGCAATTGGCCCCAGCCATCGACTATATATCTGATGAGCTTTGTCCGGCCTCCTAAGCCACTCTGCTGTCCCGTCAATTCGGGTTTTAGTTAAAGTTACCGCCTGATTTTTGTGTCGATTTCCACAGTGCTACTATAAATGTGTTTGTTGTTGTTATTGCCGGGCTGCTCAGCCAAGAGGCTATATGAGGGCGCTAGTCTTTGTCTCTCCCCATCAGTCATCATTGCTAGTATGACTCTCGCTTCGTCGCCTGAATGCTGTCCCGCAATGGGAAGCTGGAGCAGACACCTTCTTGGCCTTTCGGCTCCGGTAGTAAGACATCCATTAACTGCTCATACGCAAGGTATCTTTCGACACTCCAAGTCCCAAGCGCAGATATTAGGGTGGGATCGGAGACAAACCCGGAAAGTGTTGTGTGAGCCATTTTGAGTATATACATGACTCGTTTGTGTGTTTCAGTCTGTAAAGTGAGCAGCAGCTATGTCCGAGTGCCGGCCGGTCATTCCTTTGTCTTCCCAGACAGCCTGGATCCGACCTGCTGGGAGCAACGGTGCCAGTGTGACCCGGAGTCACGTGACCCGCCGCTCCTCTGGTTGACCAATTGTGCCCGTCGGCCAAAGTGTCGCCCCCCACCACCACGGCTAGACTGCCAGCATGCTGACATGATTATTGGTAGGTGAAATGAAACCACATGTAGTTTTCACTGTTGCCGGCTGACTTACGTTTAATGTTTTTTTAGAATTGTTTTTTAAAGTGTACTTGTGTATACTATGTAAGTGTATTTTAAATTTATGCAGGAGAGAGGACAGGATGTGAAAAGGTTAGGTTAAAATCAGGATTTAAAGAAATTGAATGAAACAGCCCCATGGAAATTGAACCAGCGACCTCGGAATTTTCTGATTTGCAGTCGATAATTCTGTCCAGTCTGCAAGTCAGAGAGAGAGACTAGACCTTTTATTGCGCCAATTTCAACCGTTCGGAGTTTAATGTTTAGCTCAGATGATATTTCATAGAATAGATTTCACAAAGCTTTTTGGGTATCTTGTGAAAACTGTCTTACCTATCTATTTAATTTATTGATGCTCCTGGAATCTGTTTATATCCGGTTTTTGTCCGCGTTCCATTAATGTTTTGAATACGAAATCCTTCTAGTTTGGTGCGACTGCAGCCTCGTTAGCTCAGATGGCAGAGCATCGGAGCGGGTAATCCGGAAGTTTGGGTTCGAATCCCACCTGAGTCCTGAGATTTTTCCGATATTTTTTCTTTTGCTGAAGAACCAGTTTCATTTCTTGATACATATACAGTTTATTTCATGTAATTGTTTGCATGAATAATTGTTGTTTGCCATTTCTATAGAGCACGGATCCCCCAGACAGTTGCCAACAACGGGACGTGACAATGAGTCAGCCGAGACCACCTGTCTTTGCCTAAACGGAACTTTACACTGTCCGACTCTGAGCAGACCCTTTGGACGAGGTACAGACATTAATATAGTATTGCCATTGTTTCCTGCAAGAGCTTAGCAATAGGAAGAGTAACAGCACTCAGCGCTTTTCTAATGGGTATTAAGCTTGCAATATGCTCGAAACATTAACGTAGAGACCTTGGAAGGAGACTTCTCATACGACGCTGACGTTTTGCAAAAACAAGGTTTCCCCTTCCAACATGTTAGTGTAGAACTTTCGATAGAAAAGATCATAAGTTTTTATGTCACTAAAGAAGTGGTCACCAGGCAGCACAGTGTATAAGAAAGCTGCCCCACAAAACAATGTACAATGGAGCAATACTGATAAACGTTTACCCAGTGGTAGAAAAATATGGTTAAAGACTAATTTCTGGGCAGTTTAGTTAGTAATATTAATATTATACAGATTACTATTAGTATTGAATGATTTCCTGTAGGAATTTGTAACAGAGGGCGTGTCGTAAGCCTGTTTTTGCAAATTTTGCAAATGTTCAGCGTACTTATTTAGAAAGAATACTGTAGACTTCATGGATTACTGTAGTTGCATAGTGTTGTTTACTCTAGACTACATAACTATTGTTATCTATGTTTGTGTACATCATACTTGAATATATCGTATAAAAACGGTACAGTACAGGTTGTCTCGTTTTGTCGAATTTCAGTTCCCACCATCGCTGCATTTCATCGACTGCCAGTTGGTCCTGCCGACGACCCCAGTAACAACAAATGGTCTAATCCAGGCTATACCCGTATGCTGTCGGCCGCAATTACGTATCGCATTCGTACGGCCCTGTGCTACAACAATGTAACCATGAGTGATTTTGTGGTCTATATTGCCGTAGTGCCTCTACGCCAAGAGCAGGACGTGGTTAGCCTCCTTTTGCACTTACTGTCTTTTCCATAAAATTTGATTTAATCTTAATTTTAATTTTGAATCAATTAATTTGATCACTTCAATTCGCTTAATCAGCAGAATCTATTAGATATTAGATATCGTTTGATCCTTTATTCCCAGCCTGTCTTCTGTTCTCTATTCATTTTAAGGAGGTAAAGTTCCCCCCCCCCTGGAGTGAACATCAACCTGCCTGCAGAAGGCTATAAGGTGCCGGTGCTTATACAATATTTCTGGATTGAAAGTCCGAAACCAGGAGTGACAACTCAAATGTTGACGGAAGGGGGGGGGGGCAGCCCCTCACCAGGCATTAAGCGAGAGCACAGACTCCTGGCAGTGTTAGCGGTATTCATTTACCGGCCAGGCACAGCTCTGAATACATAGCAGGCTGGTTTTGTCCTAGGCAAAAATTTCTGGGGGGGAAGTCCTGGGGGGCGGTCCCCCCCCCCCCGGGTCGGGGGGGGGGCACGGATTTGTGGGGGGGGGGAGAAAAATGTTTCAAAAATGCTTAAAAAAATAGCTATTTTTTGCTGCTGAGCTAAAATATTAACTATTTCTAACCTCAATTTAAGCTTAAAATAGCAGAAAATGCTTAAAAATTGGTAAAAATCCGGCGAAGCCGGAAAAATTTTTAAAATTTACCCTCAAAACCCTATTTTTCCGGACACTTTAGAGTTCTGGGGGAAGGCCCGAATCCTGGGGGGGGGGCGATTCTGGGGGGGGCGACCCAAGTCTGGGGGGGGGACGAAATTCTGGGGGGGGGCGGCCCCCACCCCCTCCCCCCTGTAGGAAAAAGTCAGGCAGAGTTGAGTAGAGCCTCTGCGAACCGACATGGCTTAGTCCCTTTTCCCTTTGATGAAGAGGATTTGAGAAAGCCTTGGGGATTCTAACGACTAATCATCGGATCATCGGCCATCCCGGCAGTACTGCAGTGTTATTTTGTTGTATAGAAATTTGTTTTTTGGCCTGTCTGGAATGCCTTTTCGTGTTGCAGCGGGACCACTGCTACTATGTGTGTCTTCACTTGCTGCGTCTGATGCGCCACAACTATCTTCACTTTGATGCCTCCTTTGCCGATCTATATCTACCTCAGTTGCTTTATCCTCCCCTAATCCCTCCGGAGGGTTCTGGGGGTCGGGTACCCCCAGATCAAACCTCTCCCAGAGCTCACCCTCCGAATTATCAGTATTTTGCCTTATCAGGAGCGGAATCTCAAGGCTTTATCATTCCAGTTGTCTGCAATTTTCACTTCTGTTTTGGCGTATTTCAGTTGTGCATTGCTGTTTTGGTTGTTATTTTGTTTGTGAGCTGAGCTGGTTGCATGTGTTGTGATTTTGCTTTCTGTTGTTGGTTTTAACCCCCCCCCCCATATATTAATGTCCCCTTTCTGATTCGTTTCCAACCCTTGTAATTATATGATTGTTTTTTCTTTCTAGAATTGTTCTAAGAATTGTTGTCTTTATAGCGATAGCCAATTTGAGCGACATACGTATAAGGTTTCCTCCTTTCTGATTTGCTTGTAGGAAACACATTGTGTTTACCTACGGGAAAAACTCGCACCAGGAAAATTCTTCCGACAAATGACATTAATTAACATAATTCGTGTTCTAACGATGTTTACGAATTTCATCTGTTTTTTCTTTTTATTTCTTTTTATATACTGTATTAGCATTAATCTTTTTGCATGTTTCTACATATCTTCCTGTCGAGATTATATTATTGCATGATTGTTCCATTATATACCTGTTTTTTGTTTTATGTAATTCTTAATCGAATTTTGATTCCAATTCTTCAAAATTTCTTTAATTATTTCTTGGTACGAGGAATTGATTTTTTTGTTATGTGAGCGCGAGATGTAAGCCAGAGCTTACTCATTGCGGGAAAAGAATTCAATTAAACCTTAAAGGTTAAATTTGGTCAGTTTTTCTTCACCGATTTGAATTTGCTGTTTTTTTTTTAGAAATGTCTTGAGCAGTATGGCTTTCCTTTTACTTAACATTTTTCAGACATTTTGGCGAGTCTTTTGCAAGGTGAGGTTTCTCAAGCCCGTCTTGTTTTGTCTTTGTCAGTGTTCACTGAAAAGTCGGTTATACTGAAGTTTTCTCTAGTATACAGAGACATTAAGGTTAAAAGGAAGTATACCGCCGTTTAGCCTTCCCGCAAATTTAACTTTATTTTTGTCTGTTTTTATCTGATAATTTGCTGTTTTTTCTACTTTTTTAGCTTACTGTTAATTTAGCTTTACTATAGCATATTGTTTGTTTGTGAATGGGTTACGATCACGTTTCTACAGAGAAACGGAGCACCGATTGCGAAAAAATACGAAATCCAAAAAATCCGGAGATAAAAAATGAACGAAAAAGGCAAGGTCAGTACGGCTCACCTGTAACTCAAAACATTTCCGTATATATAAAGAAAGAAATGTGACCCAAGATACAAAATTGGTTAGTGTTATAATGTTTTTCTCAGGGGTATTTTTAGCGATTTCCCGGGGGGGGGGGGTTCGGAGGTCGGCCCCCGCCCCCGCCCCACCCGGTAAGTAATACCCTGCTTTTCCGTCCGTTTAGGACTCAGATTTTATGCTTCTGCTATAATCTTTGTGTTTTCTTTGTCGGAAGAAATTTGAACAGATGCACGATTTTGATTTCTCCCTTTCATTCATTCATTCATTTATTGTTTACCAGCCAACAAAAATATTAGTATATATAAGCAAGAATACAAGAAACTAATCAATTGAATTATGTTAAATTTGAAATAAACCAGAAAACGAACATTTACAGAAGCATCCATTTTACTGGGGATGAAGGCTAGCAGGGAACGGGTTGGGCCGAGCATCGACTACTGTTACCCGTCCCCCTGGACCACTGTGAAATTCAATATCAGCGAGACGACTCTTGAAAGCATACATTGTTGTAGAAAATACAATATCTTCGGGCAAAGAATTCCAATATTTCACGGTTCTTTCAGAAAAGAAATTTTTTCTTATGTCTACACGCGAATGATTAGTCACTAATTTCAAGCCGTGGCCTCTTGTGTAGTCAGAGACATTAAAACTGTAGAATTGACCATAATTAACATCAACTAAGCCATTCAGTATTTTATATGTCATAACCAAATCCTTATTTAATCTTCTTCTTTCTAGTGTTTGCAGTTTTAAAAGATTCAAGCGCTGCTTGTAACTATAACGCGAAAACCCTGGAATTCGGCGAGTAAAATATTTCTGAACTTTTTCTAACATTACAATATCTTTAGTTAAATAAGGATTCCAAACCTCACTAGCGTATTCAAGTTTGGGACGTACATAAACAACATACATTTGAGTTAAAAAAGAAGCAGAAGTAGACATAAAGTTTCTGAATATAAGATTAATTAATGAATAACCAGTTTTTGCCAAATTAGAGCAATGTACAGAAGATTTTAAGTTAGCAGAAATCGTAACACCTAAATCTTTAATGTCATCTGTTTGAGTTATTTCCACATCTTCGAAATGATACTTGTGCATAGGATTGTTAAAACCGAGATGCAAAATGTTACATTTTTGAAAGGCGATTTTAAGCTGATTTCGATTTGCCCATTCACTAACATTATCAATATCTAACTGTATCAGATTACAAGCTAATGGATCAGAAGAACCTAGGTAAAACTTTGTGTCATCAGCATAAATTTTTGCAGACATACATAATAAGCACTCTTCTAAATCATTCATAAAAATTGTAAACAGTCTCGGACCGAGCACACTGCCTTGCGGTACTCCAGATACTACAGATTTGATACCAGACGAACTATTACCAACTTGAACAAACTGTGTTCTTTCCGTTAAGTAACTATTAAACCAAGCAAGTAATTTGCCAGACAATCCATAGGCTCTCAACTTCAAAAGCAATTTTTTGTGCGAAACAGAGTCGAAAGCTTTTGCTATGTCTAAGTAGAGTGCATCAACAAAATTTTTGATGTCAATCATTTTGGTCCAATCGTTTAAAACTTCCAGCAATTGAGTGACAGTTGATCTGCAGGCCCTAAACCCATGCTGATTTTCAGACATCAAATTATACCTGGTCATAAAATTACATAACACTTCATCAACAACAGACTCCATTACCTTAGAACAAGAGCACAACAAACTAATTGGCCTATAGTTTTTAACACTAGATTTACTACCTTTCTTATGTATAGGAACTATTTTAGCACATTTCCAGTCCTTTGGAATAGCCGCACTTTGAAAGCACCGGGTAAATAGCATTGACAAAGGATAAGCTAAATATTCTGCGAATTCGACCAAGAACCATTGAGGAATACCATCTGTACCACATGTAAATTTAGGTTTTAGTTTTCATAGATGTTTAAGTACCGTTTCAATTCCAAAATCACAATACTCCAAATTTTCTTCAGTTTTTAATCCGAAATCAAAATCTCTGTTATCATCTTCCGTAAATACTGAAGCGAAAAAGTTATTGAAGGCGTTAGCTTTATCTTGATCATCAGTTAAGTATTGCCCCTCCTGTTCTAATACTGGGATGGTTGAAACTGGTGGCAACTTCGATTTTACAATTGACCAAAAAATTTTATCATTTCTGCCGAGAGAATCTTTTTTCGGTTATATAAATATCTTTCCTTTTTAAATTTCTAGATACTTTAGCAGAATGGAGCCAAATTGTTTTGTTTTTATGGGTTGGAAAACTCCTTTTATGAAGATGAGCTTGACGTCTATGAGCTTTTTAGTTTCCGCCGAAAACTCATGTCTTTTAGCTAAATTCTGTTTAGAAAAACGGACAAACATTTCAAAACATTAATGTAATTTAAATTTTAATTGTTTCCAAATACTTTCTACATTAGCGCTGTAATCAATA
>JASAND010031575.1:0-46535 GCA_030248195.1 Trissonchulus latispiculum | reverse complement strand
TTTGTTTGTTTGTTTGTTTGTTTGTTTGCTTCCCGCTAAATTTTAGTTGCGTCCCGTTAAGAAATTTTGCGTCCACATGGAATTATTATTCAGGCACGTTTTTTGAGCAAAAATCGCTTTATTTACGAAACTTCAGCTATCATTTCATGATTAACTGTATGAAAGCGTATTCATAGCATGTTAGTTGCTTACCAGTTAACGATTACAAGTAAACACGACGGAAGCCCTCAGAAGTCGAAGATTTTTTGTAATTACAGAGAAATCCGTAATGGAAATGTTTAAAATGATTAAATTGCATCTAGCGATTTTAATGAAAGTTGTTGCTATTAATAATAGGACGTCATAGCCTTAAAGTGTTAAATAATATAATAATAAAGTATTTGAATTATTAAATACTAAGAAAATGGGTATTAAGTTAACATGATATAGCAAGAAGTAAATAAAGTAAATAAAGAAACAGCGATAAAAGATTTTAATCCGCCAACTTTTATTCATATAATCCACGTAGTCGCACGAAGATTAAAAACTAGTTAAAAATGCAGGCGGCGGATTAAACGGATTAAAGGAAACAGCGATTCATCAGGTCAAATTAAACTGAACTCATTCATTTTTTTAATCCGAATTGTAAATATATAACAAAAAGGATTAAACTTTTAATCCTTGATGCATTAAAGAAATAGGATTACATTTCAACCATTTAACTCGTTTAGCTCGCTGGATTAAATTTTGATCCGTTTAGTCCATGGTGCTATTTCTTTGATTAATGTTACTCCAAACTTGATATGGAAAAGTGTGACCTGTGGGCAGTCACTATTCCATGTGTGAAATCTCACTCAATCTAAATCATTGTGTATTTCAGAGGTTATGAACCTGTATCTGGGAGGGGACACCAGTAATGATAAGATTCGTGCCTATCTCGATCGCCAAAACTACAAAGCGGAATTGGAAATCACAAAACTGGAAAATGATTTGGGAATTCGGAATCATCGATATCCGCAAAATTAACAAGCATCAGATGAACCTGTAGTGAACCTATTTTGCCGTGATGATCAAAATGTGTTGTACTTTGCGTTACAGCTTTGTAGCTGAATAGTTGCTTGACCTGCTTGAAACAGACAATTAACGTCAATTAACAGCCATAGAAGTCGCAAACCTTCACTAATCAAGCTGAAACCTTTTGTGGGGATGTTTTCGACTTCACTGAGTTCAAATATCTCAAAAAAATTTAATTTCAAAAAATGTGATTTTTTCGATTTCTGGGGTACCATTGCCCAAAAAAGGCGTTTCTGAAAATTTTTGAGGATTAAAGTTAACATAAAAATTTTTTCACGCTGCAGAATTTCTTGCCATTTGGCAGGGCCTCCTTTTGTGCCAAACTACAGCCTTATAGCTCGCACCAGTAATAGAATTTTCCATTCGTTAGCCGAAATTTTTTAATTTTTTGCCGAAACTTCAACTTTAACAAGTAATTCCCTTAGATGCAGATAAGACACTGACATCTAGTATTTTTCTGCAGGTAGGGACATATGTGCCAAATCATATTGGCGCATGACAGCTTTCAAGCTTGGGCCTAGCAGTCAGTAGAAATTTGCAATTAATTATGTTGGTAGTTGCGAAAAATGGGGGGTCGGGCACATAAACGCGACGGCTGCACATGGCTGGAAGGCAACTAAGATCTCAGTACCCGATATTGTTTGACCACACCCATGCTCTACATCTTCGCCAAAAAGTAGGCCAATCGGACAAAGTCGGGGCAAACCTTTAGTACACTAGCCCCCCTTAATGCCGAAATCTCGGGGGGGGGGGGCTTCTCAGCGTGTAAACATACAACGCTGCCATTTTTAAAAACGGGCGTTTTTGCCAAATTAAATACTATGACTTGTGCTAGCAAAATCGTACAGCAATAACTTTTATATCGCAACATAATGAATAATAATAATAAAACATCCTTTCTACAGTAAATCTAGGAATTTCACCATTTCTTCAAAATGCCTAACGTTGTTGCCGGATTTGTAAGAGATTGCCAGCACCCAGCTGTATAATTTTGATATCGCTAAAATATCTCGTCCGACGCAACATAATGATATAAAGATTATTGCTGTACGATTTTGCTAGCGCAAGTTATAGTATTTAATTTAGCAAAACCGCCCGTATCAAGAGTCCATAATAAATTACTTATATTATAAAAGAAGAGTAAGCCACTAGAGGGCTTATCTTCTTGGCATTGGCTCCTTGGCTCCTTGGCTCTTTTGGCTCCTCTTCTTGGTGCTCCGACCACAATACGCGAATGTTCCCCCGTTTGGTGGGGGGGGGGTCGACCAGAACGACAAAGCATACCCCCGTTTGGTCGTTTGGTAGTGGGGTAGCCGAGAAGAGGTCCCCGTTTGGGGGGGGGTCGTCAAAAAAGAGTTGGCTCCGGGTCCAAAATTTCAGACCCGGCCCGGACCCGGACCCGTTAAGCCGGACCCGGACCCGTGCAGACCCGGATCCGGGTAACCGGACCTGAAAAACCAGTTTGCATTTCAAACCTTCACTGATTCTGAAATTTTACTCCAGTCTAAAAGTTCACAGCAGCTTTAATAATAGCCCAGTCACGAATAAAACTTGTGATAAGCTTAGGTAAATGTATTTTACGCTTTACGACAAGTTTTATATGATTTGAGTGCTAGGGCTAGTTTGGGAAGTCTTTTGGATATTGGTAGCAGTTTTTTGTCATGAGTCCAGAGACACTGTGAGAGTTACGATTGCTCTGGAAAAGAGAAGGTAAACGAATTTTTGGTGGCTTGTATTTTAAAACACTGTCCTTGAGCATGATTAAGTTTTGCGTGCATTGCAAAAGTTTATATTAACTTATCAATTCTAGTTATCAAATTTCTACTTTCAATTCTAGTTAAGTATTTCGTTTCTAGCCCAGCAGAGTTAGAAGGACGTTAGAAGGACCTCAGTTAAAGCATTCTATCTCAATGCCTAACAATCGGTTCTACCAACCGTTTTAGAAAAACAAATTATAATGTTTTAACAATATCCAAAATGTACCAATATCCAGTTTCCTCAGTATTTTAGACCAGGACCCGGATTCGGACCTGCGCGTACCCGGACCCGCGGGTCCTAAAGTTGGACCCGGACCCGCCCCCCCCCCTTGTAAGCACATTATTTTGGAGCCGAGAAAGCTTTCCTGTTGCTCCATAATTTCAGATCCATCGTTTCGTGGAACACTTTACACTCTCAGGACTGCTCGCTGACAACACTCACGTGCACCAGCCCTATAATGCGATCAAAAATGGGCACACTAATCTGACTCCAATGGATTTGACCAACTGCACAAATTAGACCAGTCAAAGCCCCCGACAAATAAAACCCCAGTGAAAACCACTAGGGCATATATGATTTGGGAAGGGGTGGCGGACTAGGGCCTAATAATTAGAATCTAATTTGTGAGTGGAGGGGGTCACTCACTGGGGTCTGATTTGTAGGAGGGATGGCGCGTTAGCGTGCAGAGCGTACATCTTTGGTTCTGGGGCAGTAATTTTGGTGGATCATTTAGGGTCGAGGCTATCGTGCTAGCGGCATATATGCTCAAACTGAAGCTCCATAGTCCATACTACTGTCCTAGTGGACAGATTTATATAACGTCGGTCTAGCAAACGGAAATTTATAAGGTTGGTAACCACGGACGATTTCATCATGAGTCAAATTCACAAACCACAAGTTGTGAACTTGTAATTTGGGCCACAGGTTGTCCGAAATTGGATTTCATCAAAACTTGCAGGCACACACAGCTTCACCAATTTCTCACTGCTAAATTGTAAAAACTGTCAAGAGTTGAAAAACATCATCATCTATTTAGCTTACAAAACATTCCACACGCTTTTTAAGCAACAAATTACATAAAACCGTATAGCAGACTGATCAGAATTTTTCACAACTTTTTAAATAATTTTGATGGTCTCTTCCTTAATAATTTTTGACATTTTAATATTGGTTGCAAAATTGCCATCAGTTGCTTGAAGTAACACGAAGGCAGACTTCTGAATTTTCCTAACCACCTAGAATACTATAATTCAAGGGAAGCAGGCATAGGAAAGATTGATAAGCCTGATATGGGAGTTCAGCTGATGGCCCTGTGTTGTAGTAGTAGCATGTATGATTGGAAAGCGAAAGGGCCGTGGTTCGATGGCCGGACCAATTCTTTGCTTTCAATGCTGAGTGAAACTTTTATGTCCTGGTTTCAAGGGTAGACGGTGCATGATCGCCTCCCGTCTTAGACTTGCCCTGGATCTTCTTAGTCCACCAGTCCTTGGTAGAACCGCTACATTTATTGCATTAAGCATGCTGGTCGCGTCTAGAGGGAACCTGCAAATTTCGTAGAGGCCTGATTGTAGATACCAAGAAAATTAAAAGATTTTTTCTTAATTTTGATGACATGCAGATATGCAGTCTGAAATCTCAGCAAAACATTGACGAGGTTACATCACGCTGCATTAAACTTTGAAGGCCTCTGCCACAACTTGATTTTCAACTCTACTAATGGTTGCACTAGAGATACAACAATTGTAGACTTTAATATTCAGTATGTCTATGCAGCAAGATGAAATATTCAAAATCTAGACTGGGCTGACAGACAGTCAAATTTCGATAAAGGAAACTTGCAGTTTCGGAAGTTTCCTAAGAAATCAAGAAATGGACGAATTTTTAAACCACTAATCCGAATCCGAAAGTTCAAACAGGTTAAACCCTTTTGTAAAAGCTGCTTTCCTAAATGAACCCATAAGCTTGAAAACAAACAAACTCAACGTAAACTAACTAAATTTTAATCTTGAAAATACTAATTTGCATATTTAAACATGATTGAAATTAGAAAAGAATTCTGAAATCTATTCACTTTTGAAGCTTATCACTTATCAATCAGCGGATTAATGCTTTCCTACGTTTTCTATTTATCAATTATAAATAGTTGTATATAAACACTGTATATATTTTGTTTTTATTTAATTCATTTATTTTTGCTTATTTGTTCTTCAATCCCTTTTTAATGGAATCTCCAGGTAAGTGTCAGATTTTGCCTGAGATATAAACTAAAGTGTGCGCTGTCGCTTAAACTTTCACAACCACTTCAAACTTTAAGTACCAAGAAAAGCTGGCATCACAGTTAGCAGTAATTAACACTGTAATTTAGGGGAATCTAATTTGCATATTTTCAAAAATTACAAAATAACAATCGAACTTTGAAATCTCTTATTCTTCTGAGATAATACTCAATACAGCTGAATCCATGAAAATTTATGTTAATTATACATTTTTTGTAAATAGCTGTATATAAATTAATTGTATATATATATTTATACTTTTTCATTTTATTTGATATTTATTCTTTTTCTTCATCTTTCATGATGGCCTATAATGGTAAGAAATTGAGTGTGTGTTAAAATTAATTTTCCCTTTTTAATGCAGTAAATTTGGCCTTTTCACTGGTGAAGCAAATGCTTGAGTAGTAGCAAATACTACTAAATTAATTTTTACAACTTAGATGGGGGCTATTTTTGATATTTCGCCAAGTTTTGATTTACTCCAGTTAATTCCAACCACATGCCATTTCAGTAAAATAACACCAAGTGAGCTATTTAACTTTTGTTTCATTAGGTTAGGTTTTTGACAATAATAATAATAATAATAATAATAATAATAATAATAATAATAATAATAATAATAATAATAATAATAATAATAATAATAATAATAATAATAATAATAATAATAATAATAATAATAATGTCGTAGTAAGACTGAATAATAATATTATGGGTGATGGGTCAAATGATAATCGAGAAAAATGATATTGATAAATTAATACTGATAATTAATAATTCATTAAGTTAACTGATAATCATATAGATATTGCTTCACAGAGAAAGCTATGACTATTATCAAAATTGATGAATATTAATATCAATTAATTTGGAAAATTTAATTAACGAAATGTTAATGTTAATTTAATTATTTTTCATATGTTTAGTGGCATTAATTTTTAAGAAGAGAAAAATGATATTGATAAATTAATACTGATAATTAATAATTCATTAAGTTAACTGATAATCATATAGATATTGCTTCACAGAGAAAGCTATGACTATTATCAAAATTGATGAATATTAATATCAATTAATTTGGAAAATTTAATTAACGAAATGTTAATGTTAATTTAATTATTTTTCATATGTTTACTGGCATTAATTTTTAAGAATTTTGAGGAATAAAAAACATACAAGTTTAACTCCTAAAAACTGTAGAAGCTTGAAGTATATAAGGTGGTGTGGTGATTCCTTTTGGAGACATCAACTTTGAACTGTTATTACTCAACCATTACTTGGAGTTAAAAAGCCATTTTTATATCAAAATGCAGCTTAACGTTTGGTCGTTCTCGTGAATATAGCGAAACTAACTTTATTATTTTGCTAACTAACTATTTTGCGAGATTATTTTTTTTGCATTTTCGAAGTAATTTAATTTTCTAGATTTTTTGCAGACTAAAGTAAATTTTTTCGTGAGACATCGCCCACATCATTCGATTCCACTTCCACTACTACTAGCTGGGGACCATTTTTTAATTATTATGAAACCGCTCTTCGCTACAAAAAAATTAGTTAAAATGTATGCGCAATTTGAATTTTGCCTACTTTTCCCAAAGTTGGAATCGGGGCAACTAAAAAAGGGACCCTGGGTATTTTTGTGTAAAACACGTCCAGTAAGTGGCAACCCTCTAGCTTGCACAGTAAATCCTCCACAATCGCTGGAAAAAACTTGGTCATGTTTTTGCAAAGATTACATTTTCAATGATAGCAGCGTACGGGATAGCAGTTAGATGTTAGAAGATTATAATGTCATGGATTAAAATTGACACCCGTAGTTTAATTTTACGGCTTGCGACGCTCAAGAAATGGCGGATTATTTAATTTCTGCAAAAATGACAAGTTGTGAACGCCAAAATAAGAAAATCGACTATATCTCACGATCGAAAAGCTAGAATGGTGCTTCAAAAAGCAAAGCAAAAATGTAGAGCTCAACAAGATCTTTCGACTGAGTAATCATAGCTGTGCAGCGACTGCCTAACTGTCAAAAATCGGCGAAAACTACACTAAACGGAGACGTCCCATTATCGAAGTGGGATTGCGCAGAGGGTGTTAGAATGCTAAAAGAACTTATTTTGGAAAGTTTCATCAAATTTCATGATGCATTTTTAATTCCTCATTTTCCAACTATTTTTGTACTTTGTGTTTCATTCGCTGTGGGGAGGGGTAATCAAGACAAGACCCTCTGATTTACTAACAGCATTTCATTAATCTAATTTGCATATTCTAACTTAAACTGACACCAAAGTATAAGCTAAACATATACCACTTCTTAATCATCTTTCATGCCATCAAGACAGCAACAACAGCTTCAACATTATTTTTGTATATATTTGTATATATTTTTTCTGTACATTATTAAGTTTTTCTTTTTGTAGTTTTATTTTATTTTCTTCATTTCTGCGACCAAATGGCCTGTAATGGTGAGACTTTAACGTTAAAATTTTTACATGATTTTTATATAATATTTTATATATTTAATATATTTATATTTAATTTAATTTAATATATTTAATTTATACATTTATTTATATATTTCTATTATATTTATAATATTAACTGTAGAATTATCATGCTAACCTGAATGTATCAATGTAGTGCCATAAACTGTTATTTACAAAATTAGAGAACAGGCGTCTTTTTTCTGTAGTTAAAGTCTATTTTTAATCTTAACTCCTCAACTGTCCAAAGACTATTATTACTGTTATCGTTATCCTGCCTCTACCCAAACTGTGGCGTTAAAGCTTAAGGTGTTAGTATTGCTTTGTGTAAATTTGGCCTATGGGCTTTGATTCTTTCCACCTCACCCAGCTGCACAAAGTGTAACTTTTTTGTGCCAGTTTTCAAAGTTAAGTTTTTTTCCGCTTGGGTGAGTTGGGTGACTTGGGTGAGTTGATATAACAAAACGTAATTAGAGCGCATAGAGATATGATCACATACTATAATAGCTGCCAAGCGTAAGGATTAGATCGCATACTACAAGCAGAGCAACCAGCCCAATACGCTACATTAATGCTGGTGCAAGCAAACATCATTGCTCCAGATCTGAGGACATGGGGAGATGCTACTCCAAGGCCAACCTGGTTAATGATCCTTTTTTGTATACTAGCCTCTGCAAAGCCATACCAGGCAAGTCAGTTTTAACAAATCAAATTATAAACCATCATCTACTTGGTACCTGGGGGGGGCGGCCCCCTGGTTGAGTTTTCTCCTCTCATGGAGACGCTTGCTGTTTATTCCTGTGAATGAACTCTGTGCGAAAGATCCACAGCTTCCCAGCTAGAGGATCGGATTGCAAGAAGCAGCACTTTCTGCACACCCCAATCACCCAACTCACCCAAGCTGAAAAAGTGAAACATTTTGAAAAAGGCGCACAGCTTGCCAACTAGAGGATCGGATCGCAAGAAGTTGCACTTTTTACTCACCCCAATCACCCAACTCATTCAAGCAGAAAAAGTGAAACTTAAAACATAAATAACAGATACAAACTGTGATGGCACGAAACAATCAGGACTGGACACAAACTGTAACTTTAAGGGGGAAATTCTGTACTTGGGCCATAAAGTCGATGAAACTTTCCAAATATATTATTTTGGTGTCGGTTTCGGTTAACACGCAGGGTTGGTTGTTATGGCTAGAAAGAGGGTACTAAAATGAACATTTTTGCTACAACCCTTGAGCTATCTGTAGTAATTATAAGTCAGTATAAACCAAAACCCGTTGTCATGGTCCAAAAATTGCCGTTTTCGAGAAAATCAGTTTATTCAAAACTACTGTAAAAATTTTATGGACAATTTTGGGTTATTTACACTTTATCGACATACAGTCTCATTGCACATTTCATCAATGCATATTAGCCGTAATTTGTTGCCTTAAGCTAGAGATTTGGTCAAAAAACCATTTTTGTCGAAACTGTTATTTTGTTTTGAACATCGATTTCTCAAGAATTACCGTATGGATTCGCGTGATTTATGGCAAGAAAAAGTGTGCACTATTGCGGAGAGACTATAGTTTATACTTAGGGAACAAAGCGAACTACTGGATTTCCGCCAAAACTAGATACTAGGTTACGTTTTCGGAATACGTTCGAGTGAAACCAAATTCTGGCTCTCTTGCATTTTTTCCAGTAGGACCTATACCAACTTTTGATTTTTCGGCCAATAATTTTAAAATTTGCTTGAGCTGATGAATTCAAAATCTCTAAATTCTTAGAACTTTTAAGAAATTCAAATTCAAGTAGGCATACCAAGAATACCAAGAACACCAAGAATTCAAAAAAATTTCCTATTCAAAAAAGCTCCCGATTCTGCGGAAAACTTGCATATAACGCGTTTTCTGTTTTGACAGGTATGAATCTGAAATTTGTCCATCGATTCAGCTTATCGTTAGCTCGGTGACAGCTCAAGAGGTAAGCTTAGTATGTAGGCTTCTGTTAGGCTATTTAAAATTTGAACTGAAAAAAGATTTTCAAATTTGTGCTCAGCGTTTCAGAAACGTTTTCAGTCAATATCGGAAAAGATTGCTGATCCCCTTGATCACCCTTTTAAAATTGTAACTTTTCAAATTGTCTAAAGCTTTTGAGCATTTGAATTCATCAGCCTCTAGTGTACTCCTACACAAAAGTTTTAAGTTATTGGTCAAAAATCAAAAGTTAAGGCTGAGGGATTCAAAATTTTGATATACCTAACAAATAACTGAATAAGGTGGTTGGGGTGTCGGCCTCACTTGACTAGCCATTCTCAGACAGCAGTCGAACCCAAATCAAGTTCGTGTCTGACCAGATGACCCCGTTCTTGTAGTGACTCGAACTGACCCGGTGATCCGGTATCATACAAACTTCTTCTACAGTTTGGAAAAAAAAGGTGAATATGTAATTTATGGAACTTCCTGTAGAGAACAATTAAGTGAGCTTTAGGCTGAAATCCAACAAGCTTGATACAGTCTTAGCTCATTCGTCAGATCGCTCGAACTGGAAGCGGAAAGTTGTGGGATCGAAACCCACTCAATCATGGAAATTTCAGAGCATTTTTTTCAATCTAATTCTCAATTTTCTTCAATCTTTAACGCTTATCTTTAATCTTTATTCTAAATACATGCCCAAATGCTCCGACATCAGTAACCTTTACGCTTGATCTCGCAAAGTGTGACAGCAAATCGCTTAATACTCAGCACGACAGCAGTAATCGGTGTTTGCAGCAAACGCTCGTCATTGTCAGCAATTTGAACGGAAACTTGAACTGAATTTCTACGCTAATTTGCATAATTGAAAACACCTATCAAGGGAATAAAATCCAAAGCTTCTTTCAATTATCCCAATTATTCTATCATAAAATCAACGTTATGCAATTTTTCAGTTTTTTCTTTATTTTTGTAAATTTCTGTACATAGTGTTCCTGTATATATTTAAGTTATTTATTTCACTCTTTATTCTTTAACCCTTTCTTTATTTCCTTGTTTATTATGGTCTTTAATGGTAAGAATTTGGTTGCCTAGTACTTTTATTACTAGTACCAGTACTTTTATTCGCTTCAAATTTTTATTTGAAATTAATTAGATAAATGTTAATTTAAATTAAGCTAAATCTAGTTAATTTAATTTTGCTGTTTACTATTAATTATTTGAATATTTTCTCATAGTCCTTAGCTTCGTATGGACAAGAGTACATAAGAGTGTGCCAGTGGGCAAGCTCTCTGTTACTAAAAAGCAAAACCAAAAAGTTAGAGCAAAATTTATGATCTCTTCGGCAACGACTGATCTCAATTAGACCCATCCCTTCATAAAAATTTTATTTTTAATTAATTTCAATATTGTGGTTATTTAAATTTGGCCTAAATTCTAAATTAGATCTACTTACACTTCTGTAGAAACTACAGGAATTCTTGCAGTTTTCTACAAAAGTGCTCCTGTGCGGCCACTAGCTTCTTGTATTTGCTGCCATAAACCGTCGTATTTACTTTTGTATTTATACCGAACTCTCGAATATTAAAAATTACAAGAAATTCCCGTAGAAAACAAAAAACCTGTACTTTTTACAGGAGTATTCTGTAGAAAATACTGAAGAAATCTGTAGTTTTTTTACTTTTTCGACAGGCCTTCGTCAGATAGCGCGTGGTTCTGAGAGACCCCTAAAAGTGGCATTGTCCGCCACTATGTAGTTGCCATTCGAATATCAAAATCTAATTTTGACGACATGACCATTTTTTGGTCGATTGCTGTTACATCGCTCTGCAGGAGTGTGACAGCTGTCAAACTTTGCTGTCTGATACTGCATAGTTGTTGTTGCTAAGTCTTCCGGGATTGACAAGCAGCATGGCAAATTTTCATGCTCAATAAGTATCTTGGCAATATTTGGATACACCAATAGCCAAAAGAACGAACGTAATAATGTGTCACTCACTACAGAACCGCGGACCTCTAACATTTCGGTTCTGAGGTGGGAATGGAACCCACAACCTTAGGTTAACAAATCCGACGCTCGAAGCAAGCTGAAGTTTGAATTCGAACTGCAATCAGATCAAGCCCCCAATTACTGCAAGGGTGTCTAACTGTTGACTGTGTTTCTTTTGCGGAGTGAGTGCCAAAAGCTTGGAATCCCAAGAGCCGACCTCCCCCCGCCCAGGAGTGGTCATTTAAAACGAATTCAACTTGTTTAGGATAAAGCTTTGCTAAGTCCATTGCTCAAGAGAACCTTAACTCTCATTGTGTCAACCATAGGAGCGAGTCACCCCTCATTTATATTCATGTACACTGTAGTGGAATGCTTGACAGTTATCTCGCTCCATTTGCAGTTGTACACACTGGTTTCCAATTCCGGTTAAAGGTCATTCCACTAAAGCACCTGTTGCTCAGATTAGTTAGAGCGTCTGCGCGATGAGCAGGAGACTGCGGGTTGGAGTCCTGGCAGGTGCTCCATTTTTCCAGTGCTTGGTGGTGTGCAACTTTCTTTCATTCCTTAATTAGGAAAACATGGTGCTGTAACAGGGTTGATGCAATCTTTGGCTTTGCGTGGCTGCATTAGACAACTGTTCAGACTGGAAACGAAAGGTTGTGGGATTGAAACCTCTGAAATATATGAAATTAGTCTTGTCATCATGGTTTCGATTTCTACTATCGCTCAAGACAGAAAAGCCTACAGTATACTAGCATTCAGTACGTTAAGGTGCCAATTACCTGTACAGATACATTTAGAGTATACATTAGCATGTCTCAACTGCAGGAAACTTTACCACATAATTTTTAACGGAAAACTTCCGTATCAAACAATTCGTGCTATATTCTAGACTCGAGGCGATTGGAATATTCCGTTGGTTTTTGCATCAGACGAAAAGGTTAATCTCAGCAAACTTCCAAAGCTTAAGACGATTTGTTAGGACTAATTTGCATATTTAAGTAACAGTTAGCAAGATTTGATAAAATTGAGAAATTGTGCCACTTGATAAAGTTTCTGCTATCACAACAACTTTATGAGATTTATTTTTCTTTGCTTCCAGTTTATTTCTGTAAATACGTTTTCTGTAAATATTTGGTATTTTATATTTTTATTCCCTTGCTGATTCTTTACTTTTCTGTTATCGATGGCCTTCAATGGTAAGAATATTTGGGATTTTTTAATTTCCATTTTTGTTTCGTATCAATATATAAATTTCTAATTTCTGCAGATTTTTTCATTTATTAATTAGCGTTACATAAAACGAGAAAACGCTTCAAGTGCAGATCTGCCATTGTATTTGTCTTTTATTAAACCATTAAACTACTGTACACAAACTTAAACCTGTTTCAACCCTCTTTCATCCATTGAATCATGCATTTCATTTCATTTGAGTCATCATAAATACCTAAGCTTTAATCTGCTTTAGTTGTCTAATCTGTTTGACTAGTTCTGTGTACTTCAAACTTAGTTTTCTCAAGACGAAACCAACATATTCAGTGTTCCGACCAGAATACAAGAATGTTCAACGTTTGACGTGACGGATTCTACTGCATCCATTCCCGTTAGGAGAACGGGGTCCGGCCAGAAACCTCTTCTTTCCGAGAAAACGAGGGAGGAACTTTGGATGTCAAAAAGCAAACTTCTCCCCGAAGCCGAGCCTCTATGCAATGTGGAGATCTTTAGATATACATTTAGTGTAGAGACTAGAAACTTTTGGTGCATGAACAATGTAGTATCCAGTACTCTCGCACTTTGTTGCATATACATGAAATTTCTTACTGCTCAATATGTGTTAAAGAATGAAAGAAAGTTGCACACCACCAGGCACCCGGAAAAATAAGGCAGCTTCCCGGACTCGAACCCGAGATATTCTCCTGCTTAACGCGCAGACGCTCAACTCAGTCCCTCACTGCCACGTTCCTTCAGTGGAATGAGTTCAACCGGAATTATGCCAGATTTCACAACTTAGAGCAGTCAAAACATAGACTAAACCTTACTTGAGTTTTGAATGCTTCACAAAAACAGCATTTCAGAAAATTCCGTTGTAATTAGTCAGGTTGTTGCAAAGCCGGTTTTGTGACTCGGCCGGCCAGGGGTCGAATGAACCAGTTTTGCAATATTTTGGTACATTTTGCAAAAGGTTTTGCATTAACTGATCATGATACAGCTACTCCTGGTTATGTATACAAATAATATCACGTACTGGACTTGGTCAGAGGATAGGTCGGCCGGTTGTTTCTTTCCCGTACAGATGGTTGGCCGGTCGGCCAGCCGGTTTGACTTTGGTCGGCTAACAACCTTAGCTCTAATATTCCATTGTGCACAGTTAATAGCTAGTTAATGTGTGACAGAACTTTGCATTTATGAAAATCTCTATTAAAATTTTTGATTAATCGCTTCATTTTAAGATTTAATTCAAATTAGTACTCCTTATTGTTGATGTTTGCAAATTGCTCACACACTAATATACCTGAAGCAGTTTTTTCAACACACCAGTGAGATAACCGAAAATTTTTATCGCTGATTACAAAAGGGGGTTAAACAGATCAAACTGAAGTAAATTAAGCTGGAAGATTTATAAAAATTGTTATGTAGTAAATTGTTGAAAACTAATAGCTACCACATCACAGTTTCACCAGGATTGAGCTTATGTTAGTTAATTAACGGTTGGTTGGTTCTGTGTTAATTGGTTTATTTCACAGTTTGATTTCATATCCAGTTTTAATTTAAACCTTATAATTAATTTAAATTTTACCTGAGCTCCCAAATATCTAGGCACTCAATAATAGGTCAAAAGTAAACTGTGATAATTAAAATTAATTATCTATATGGTAAAAGTTTAATTAGCATGTTATTGCATGTTTCCGAAAAAAGCTATCCTTGAATGAATGGGTTTTTTCCCACTGAATTTAGATTTGGAAATTTCTGCCAGAAAAACTCATTTGCATAAAGTTGAACCAGAAATCGAAATCTATAGACTGAATCTTTTAAAATCTTTCACTTCTGTTCAAACACTCTATCAAGATTTTAATGAATTTTTGTTTTCTTTCAAGATTTTGTATATTTTGTATATAGTCAATTTGTACACTTTTCATTTTCTTATTTTCCTTAATGCCTACTTCATCTTCTTCTTCTTCTTCTAGCTCTGGTGAGCCAAAATAATGATGTTTATGATTTAAAAAACAGTTTATCTACTCAGTAAAACTTGACAAAAATGAAAGCCATGTACAACTAATGTTATATATTGCAGTTAAGTTAATAATTTAATTAATCTAATTTAATTAATTTACACATTGTTATTTAATCTCTTTGGTGCATTTAATTTGCAGTTGCTTGCAGCGCTTATTTATCAATAACAAACTAGAACTAGTTTGCTCGAAATTTGCTATATTCGAATATTGTTATTTTTCCTCAATCGTCGCTACCAGATTTATTTCCCAACATTTTCAAATTTTAAAAATGAATTATTGTATTGCAACTTTATTTCAACAATTCTATGCCGCTTGTTCTTTATGTAAAACATTTAAGTAAAGCTTTAAATTTGAATGAATTTAAATTAAATTTAAATTAAAAATTAAATTCTTAAGTTAGTGCTGATATTTAGTGATGAACAAATAACTAGTCATGTGGTTCACATAGGATTACCAGCTCTTACACGTTCATATTCATCATCTAATTACGCTAATCATTATTTAGTCTTAAATGTTCGTAAACTTTAAAATTTTAACATCAATGTAATGAAAAGTTGTATTGGATTTCGTTCTGCCTGTGGTGTGTGGTTTGTTATCTTGTTTGCGCTAAAGCGTTAATCACTCACATGACGGACTTTGTGAACTTATGGGGGGCGACTAAACTTTTGTCGGACATTGTCCGATTGGCCTACTTTTTGGCGAAAATATAGAGCATGGGTGTGGTCAAAAAATCTCGGGTACTGAGATCTTAGTTGCCTCCCAGTCATGTGCAGCTGTCGGGTTTATGTGCCCGACCCCCCCCCCTTTTCACAACAACCAACATAATTAATTAAAAATCTCTGCTGGCTGCAGGATCCTAGCTTCAAGGTTGCCATTTGCTAATCTGATTTGGCACATGTGCTCCTATCTGCAGAAAAATACTAGACGTCTATATGTTATCTGCATCTAAGGGAGTTACTCTTCAAAGTTGAAGTTTCGGCAAAAATTTAAAAAATTTTGGCTAACGAATGGAAAATTATATTTACTGGTGCGAGCTATACGACTGTAATTTGGCATATATAAAAGGAGGCCAAAAGAAGTACTCATTTGTGCCAAATGGTAAGAAAAAATTGTTATGTTAACTTTAATCTTCAAAAATTGCCGAAATCGCCTTTCTTGGGCACAAACCTCAACAAAAATACCTCAAAAATCGAAAAAATCAAATTTTTGAAATTACATTTTTTGAGATATTTGAACTCAGCATGGTCAAAAACACACCCACGAAAGATTTCAGATCGATTAGTGAAGGTTTGCGACATCTACGGCTGCAGAAAGCCTCTACACAGGATCCGACATACTGAAAATGGCGATTTTGTCAATTTTTGAAGATTAAAGTTGACATAAAAAATTATCCACGCGTCAGAATTTCTTGCCATTTGGCACAAATGAGTACTCCTATAAGGCCTCCTTTTGTGCCAAACTACAGCCTTATAGCTCGCACCAGTAATAGAATTTTCCATTCGTTAGCCGAAATTTTTTAAATTTTTGCCGAAACTTCAACTTTGAAGAGTAATTCCCTTAGAGGCAGATAAGATGCAGACGTCTAGTATTTTTCTGCAGATAGGGGCGCATGTGCCAAATCACATGGTGAATAGCAAACTTGCAGCTATGGTTTAGCAGCCAGCAGAGATTTTTAATCAATTATGTTATGGGTAGTTGTGAAAAGGGGGGAGTCGGGCACATAAACGCGACAGCTGCACATGACTGGGAGGCAGCTAAGATCTCAGTACCCGGTATATTTTAGACCACGCCCATGCTCTATACCTTCGCCAGAAAGTAGGCCAATCGGACAAATTCGGGGCACTCCCATTTTAGTCGCCCCCCCCTTTAAAGCGACTCATCATTCGGCATTTGCAAGAGTACATAATAACTGACAGTGTGACAAGTCGTAAGCAATAGTCTTAGTTATTACACGGAGGATGGGACATGCACCACAACGGCTGACCTGACGCCCTACACTAATTGGACCCGAGTGACTCAACCACACAAGTCAATATAAATCCAGTGGAAACGAGGGTACGCTCAGTCGCTGATTACACCTGTTGAATAGTGTTAGTGGTTGGCCATTTTGTGTTTTGGAGCTCGGAAACCCGGTTGACCGCTGTCCGTGGCCGACCCATCAACGCAGTATTTTGGTGCATTTTGCAAAAGTGCCAGAACTCCGTTTCGACCAGGTATCGAACTGATATGTGGGTAGACAAGCAGGATCCAATTTTTAGGAGGGTCAGCTGTTATCATGCATATGATGTCCTCTGCCTTATAACTAGGAGCGTGATGCTTGTCATACGCTTGTATTATCAAGAGTAGATGATAGGAAGAATATGACACGGGACTCTTCCTAGTGTTAATTGGCCTATCAGATGCTCGGCGCATAAAGGCCGAAATCTCGGGGGAGTCACACGGTTAACACAGTTAACCATGTGTTCGCGTGCGTTTGAACTGAAATGAATCAGATTGGCTAAACCCCTACCTTATGTCAAATTACCTGCATAAGGTGATGTGACCCCCCGAGACCTCGGGGGAGGGCTCAGCTTAACATTGTTAAGCGTGTGTTTATATGCGTTGAAATTGAAATGCATTGGTTGGTTGCTTAGCTGCTGCTATTGAAATGCACTGGTAAGGATTACGGTAGCTAAGTAACCAAACAAACGCATTTCAGTTCAAAAGCATATAAACACACGCTTAACTACGCTAAGCTGAACCCCCCCAGGTCTTGGGGGGGAGGGTCACCTTATACACGTAATTTTTACATAAGGTTAGGCAATCAAATTCATTTTAGTTCAAACGCATATAAACTGTATTTACGGTGACCATCCACCCCCGAGATTTCGGCCTTAAGGGGGGGGCGACTAAACGTTTGCCCCGACTTTGTCCGATTGGCCTACTTTTTGGCGAAATTATAGAGCATGGGTGTGGTCAAGAAAATACTTGGTCGTTGGTTCCTAATTAGTTTAATAGTTCATTGCAGATAATCCTAACCTCTTGTTTCCTCTTAGCTGCCTTCCATTCATGCGCAGCCGTCGGGTTTATCTGTCCAACCTCCCCTTTTTCACAACTACCAACATAATTAAAAATTTATGCTGGCTGCAAGACCCAGCCCCAAGGTTGCCACTTGCCAATATGATTTGGCACATGTGCCCCTATCTGCAGAAAAATACTAGACTTCTCTATCTTATCTGCATCTAAGGGAATTACTCTTCAAAGTAGAAGTTTCGGCAAAAATTTAAAAAATTTTGGCTAACGAAAGGAAAATTTTATTGCTGGTGCGAGCTATAAGGCTGTAACTTGGCATATACAGAGGCCCTATAGGAGTACTCATTTGTGCCAAATGGCAAGAAATTCAGCCTCAAAAAATTTTTATGTCAACTTTAATCTTCAAAAATTGGCAAAATCGCCGTTTTTGGGCAATGGTGTCCCAGAAATCGAAAAAATAGAATATTTTGGTCGAAAACACACCCACAAAAGGTTTCAACTCGATTAGTGAAGGTTTGGGACTTCCATGGCTGCAGAAAGCCTATTCGCAGGATCCGACAGACTGAAAATGGCGGTTTCGGCAATTCTTGAAGATTAAAGTTGACATAAAAAATTTTCACGCGGAAGAATTTCTTGCCATTTGGCACAAATGAGTACTCCTATAGGGCCTCCTTTTATGCCAAATTACAGCCTTATAGATAGCACCAGTAATAAAATTTTTCTTTCGTTAGCCAAAATTTTCAAAGTTTTGCCGAAACTTCAACTTTGAAGAGTAATTCCATTAGATGCAGATAAGATAGAGAAGTATAGTATTTTTCTGCAGATAGGGGCACATGTACCAAATCATATTGGCAAATGGGGACCTTGGAGCTAGGGCCTTGCAGCCAGCACAAATTTTTAATTAATTATGTTGGTAGTTGTGAAAAAGTGCGGATCGGGCACATAAACGCGACGGCTGCACATGACTGAAAAGCAGCTAAGATCAGAGTACCCGGTATTTTTCTGACCCCACTCATGCTCTAAATCTTCGCCCAAAAGTAGGCCAATCGGACAAATTCGGGCACCTTCTTTTAGTCGCCCCCCCCCCTTAATGTGCTTTATTGAGAATCTGCCGCAAAAACCATCACTATTATTTGGATTAAACACGCGTACACCAGAAAAAACGGGGCGACTAAAATGGAGGTGTCTCAAATAATTTCTTGGACCGGCTTTATTTGCATGAATATACATGTGCCTAGCCAAAAACTACTTGGTCGTCGGTTCTTAGTTGGCTCTCAATGGCTTGCCAGGCACCCTAAAACTGGTCCGATCCCCGCTTTTCCCGACATCTAGTCTAAATACTTAAAAGTTACCCCTTGCTGTTTGGCAAACATCTACGCTTTGGTACAATGTACAATAAGAAGACATGTTGCGTCAAGTTTGCATGGTATTAGCTTTGCTTTGCCGTAAAATCTTTGACGCCGATTCCAAAAATTTTATTCTTGTGCAACCCGGAAGCTAAAATTTGGTTGGAACATACCACCCCAATAGTCTAAAACTGAAACTAAACTGTCGATAAAACAACGAAATAAGTGTAAATGAATGAGCTATACCCGATACAACCTCTTCCCAACTTAATCGTGTCTTTTGAAGTAAGAAAAGAAAACTTGAAGTTTTAGCTTTCGTGGGTTTGAGCTGCGCAGCAACGCGAGTGCAAGTATATTTCCTAATATTACTCCTGCTATGTCTTCTGCCATTATACCACAACGTAATTCAGTCAACCAAGCAGCAAGGAGAAATCTTAAAGTTAGCCTGGATGTCACAAAGGGGATCTCGTCCCTACTAGATTAGCCTTCAGCCTAAATATTTTTTATTTGATGCTGTTCGATTTTGCTCACTGGATTGGATTCGATTCATCAAAAATCAAAAGTCGCATTCAAAAGTGTTCTGATTTAATTTCGAGCCAAAAATCAAAAGTAACAGTACTGCCCAGCTACCGAGAACCATCTAAGAACCAGCGACCAAGTATTAATTTGACCACACGCATGGTGCATATTCATGCAAAAAACAACTCCTGTCTGAAAACATGGGCAAAAGTTTAGTCGCACCCCACTTAAGATTAAACCATTTACTATACTAATGCCAGATGGTAATACCACTAACAATTACCATAATTCCCATGTGATGATAGGTCAAATTAATTGTCTTTGTGTCAATAAAATATGGTAACAAATATTTGAGGGGAGACGAAGTATTTCCCGACACCTGCCTGCTTAACCCATTGATGCAGAAACCAAACGATGTCGTCACTCACTACTAAAGATTTCTTTATGCAATTCAAAGAACAGCCGGAACAAAAGCATAGTGTTGATTTCGAAAGTTAAATTTGCATTCAACTAGCAAAATTGGGAAGTTGTGAGAGACAATTGGAAAGGCCAGGCTGCTAGGCTAGGCTTAAGTGAAGGTGATGGCAGAGCGGAATTGAATCGATTTTAAACAAAAACTTTACACCACTGTTAGCAACTGGGAATTTGAACCTTAGCTCATGGACTCTCCTGCGCTCTAACCATTGATTTCTCAATCAATAACTTTAAAACAAATAGATGCCTAAAATTAAGTAATTTAAAAGTTTAAATGGTTGCCAAGGGGACCGAAAAATTTTTGTCTCTGATTTTGCCGCAAAATTACATACAGAGGTTTACGAACTCTGACAACGTGCCTGAAATAATCTGAAGTCCATTTTTATAGATTTTTGGAGCCCAGAATAAGCAGAAATTGTAAGCTTTATGTGCATGCGCTTTATGCCGAGCTAACAAAGAGCTGAGTCGAAAGTGGCGTTATATTCGCGCTAAGCGCTTTTCCTTAAATTTTTCAATTTTTCAAAATTTGAAATTTCTATATCTTTTAATTCTTCCGCCTCCGTACAAAATCTTAAAGTTGTGCTCGAAAAATCAAAGGTTATGACGAGGGATAAAGCGTTGTTGAATTTCAGCATTTGCACTATTTAGTACACAACGTAAATGTACTAGTGCAAAAGCATTAACGCTCAACAAAGCTTGGTTAACAGTTTCTAGGACAGTTGTGAACAAAGTGATTCGGTCTGATAGGGCACTTTGGTCTTTACAGATATCTCCCTTATTTTAATGTTCCGGGTCTACCCCAATTAATGTCTATCTGTTTTAGTAACTCCAGTTTAGCATTTTAAACCAACCACCATTCTTCTTATCACCTATCAACTTTGCCGTTGTTTTGTTAATATTAGCGCCATTTATATTTCAATCATTACATTAATGTTATTTCTGTTGTTTCAGGATCTCAAATGCCTAGCCGATCTCAACCACCCAATGGATCTCAGGAGCAGGAGGAAGAGCCGGCCCCCATGGAAATCGACGAGCCTGGTCCGGCCCCCCACCCCGGGACACCGGAGCCCGAAGAAGACCAGCAAGACCAGGAAGGAAGTCCGGTGTCCCTGGCCACTTCTGAGGACGACATCGAGAACTACCTCTCTCGAGTCGACCCAGAAGTGGAGGGCGAGCCTCGCGAGATCCAGACCAGCCCGGAGGAAGGCTCGCCCACGTCCGGTCCCGTTCCGGGGTCGCCCTCCACCAGCGGCCTCAGGACGGGGGAGCAGCGGTCGACGCCTCCACCAGGGCAGCCGTTGCTCGCCGAGGCTCGGGCCGTCACGCCGACGCCACCCGAAGGAGGACCCGAGCCCTCGGTCTGGACGACCCCCTCCGCCCTGGACACTGGATTCCGGGCCACACCATCAGGATCGGCGGAGGGGGAAGGGGTGGCGGAGCGATGCCGGCCAGGCCCCAGTGGATACCAGCCAAGGAAGAGGGGGTCCGGCTCAACTCCGGCTCCCATGGCCGCTGAGCCGAAGGTATATTTCATCGATTATTGGTTTTCAACCATAGGTTAACGCGGGGGGGTCTGGGGGGGTTCAAGCCCCCCCCCCAACCCGGACAAGGTACAAGCCCTATCGCCGTCGGGGACAAGGGTAACGAAAAAATTGTCAAGGGGTAACCAGAAACAGCCAGAAAAAATTGGTTTTTACAGAAAATTTCAAAAACTTTCCGGCTTCGCCGGAATTTTTTGGCTAAAATGTGTAATTTTTCGGGAAAATCTGGCAAAATTTTGAAATTTTTTCCAAAAATTGAAGATTTTTTGTAAATTTAGGCAAAAATTGCTAAGTTTAGTAAAATTAGCGTTAAAATTTCGAAAAATTTTACAAATTTTTTCTTGAGGTACAACCCCCCCCTGAAAGTTTTTGTTCAAGGTACAAGCCCCCTCAAACTTTTTTGGGGACAAGCCCACCCCAGGACCCGACCCTATGTTAATGTATGCTTTCAACTTGTTTAGAATATATCTTTGCTGATGTCAAGAGTTCGTAATATATAACAGTATGACAGCAGGCATACTCTATGCGTGATAAGCGTGACACATCCCATGCACACTAACGGCTGACCCCCCGCAAATCAGACCCCTCACTTCAAAGAAATTCGCGCGCTATGCTGGTGTGTTAAAGCTCAAGGCAGACACAATCTTTGCGCACGTGCTGCTTGTGTTTTCGATCTTGAACACACAAGCACAGTGCGAGTAATAATAATAACACTGGGTAATAATTGGGGGGGCTCACTGCGATCCAATTTGAGGGGGGGCTGCAACTACCGTTCACAGGATGTGTCAAGCTGATAATACATAGAGTAGGCCTGCTGTCAGACTCTTATGTATTATGTACTCTTGTTGATGTAGAGAGTGAACAAATGTTATAAAAAATTTTGTGCTGCTTGTCTGTATGGTGAAATGGTAGCAGTGATGGAACCGGGACATTTAGGCTTGGCCCAGTGACCCGGTGACCCGGTTTTTCCAGAAAATTTCAAAATTTGCAAAATTTTTTTATTTTGCCTAAACGCCAATTTTTGGCGTCCATGTTCCATCACCATCCCAAAAAGAATAATTATGACCTACACATGTTTTTCTCCTGGTTTTCTTAAAATGCATTTAATAGTAGGAGCAGTAGCATTTTCTAAATTTATGCAGAAATTAGTTGCAAAACCAATAATTTATCCGTTTGTAAAATTTTGCAGGGTCTAATATGAGTACTTGTCCAAAAACAGGGAGTACTTTAAGAATTTGGTTTTCATTACTTATTGCGTTAAATTAAATTTAATTGTTCACTTACCTTCGGCGTTTACTTTGCAAAAATAATCGACAAAACCATAATGCCTAGTAAATAGAGTTATGCCTAAAATCATGAAACTTATAAAGCTAAAACTAAATAGCTAAACAATAAGTTACCAGAGACAGATAGATTTAGATAACCTCAAGCTGCAAAAATGCTCAAGATTAAAATATAAGGGTAGAGCAAATTAATATTGTACATCGAACAAAAATTTAAGCTAAAATTTTAGCTTGATAAGCCAAAAATTTCTAAAATTTGAGGTAAATTCAGGAAACCGGGTCAAGTCCGGGTCGAAACTCTTGACCGGTGACCCGATCCAAAAAGGGACCCGAACTGACCCGGTGACCCGGTTCCATCGCTGAATGGTAGCATTGTTGTGTGCTGAGGGTCCGAAGTTCGATCTCTTCCCGAACAAATTTTTATATACGATCTGCTTTACTCCGTTTAGTCAATATATACATCGTTACCTATCAATTTTCCAGGTTGTTTCACATCATTCTTATCCCATTATCTTTTCAATTATTTGTATATTCATTAATTTTGCTAATTGTTTTGCTTTTTGCTGTTTCAGAGGCGCCGCCTCCAGGTGCCCCCTCTCCTCCCGCCCCACCGTGCCCCCTCCTCCCGCCCCACCGGTGCCCCCTCCTCCCGCCCCACCGGTGCCCCCTCCTCCCGCCCCACCGGTGCCCCCTCCTCCCGCCCCCCTCCCTCCTCCCCCCCTGCCCCCTCCTCCCCCCCCCACCTCCCCCCCCCCCTCCACCCCTCCCCCCCCCTTTCCTCCCTCTCCCCCATTCTCCATCGCCCTTCCACTCCCTTCACCCTCTCCCCTCCACTCCACACCTCCTTCACTTCTTCTTTTTATCATTCTATATTTTCATTCCATCTATATTTTTTTCTTTTCAAATATATATCATTTATAAATTTTCATATAATATACAATATTTATAAAAAAATATTTACTCTTTTTATTCTATAACATCTATATCTATATACACATAATATTCAACTCTTTAATTCTTTTCTACAAATTATACATAATACTAAAATCCCCGCTTCTCTTCTACCACACATTTCTATATACACCTCCTCTCCTCATCATTCTATCTCACCCCACTATTTACTTTCTTTTCTCCTCTCTCTTTTCTATCCAATAACTCTCTCATAATAAATATAAAACATAATACTCTTATCTAAAAAATCAACTCAATCCATATTTTCCTCATATTCCCCCCCCTCGAGGCCCAATTCAAGGCCCGGTAGACCCAGCGGCCCGGTGAAGATACGGTATACAAAACACAGTGCCAAACAATAGTTTGCGCTATTTGTTACAACTTAGACACCTCCTGGAAGCTTAGATTTGGCTTTCTAGTGAAGATATTTTGGAAACATTTTGAAATATGCACAATAAAAATTTGACCGGACCTCACCGGACTCGGGCCGGGACTTTGCGGCTGACCGGGCCCGGGCCAGGGGCGTGGCCTGCTGCTTCAGCATCTGGGCCCGGCCGGAACCAAGGCTCGATTCAAGGTTCGGGCACAACTCTACAGACTGGAGAAATCCTTCATCGTTTAGGTCGATCACAATATTCAGAACAACTGGGAGTCATCAAGGCGCTGCTGCTTTGCAGGCTTTTTGTTGTTATCTCCAGTATTCCTATTGGTTTACATAGGTCCTGCTGTATTTACAGACTTTCTGTTCAAATTTCCACACGTCTTCCTCCAAAATTTTCTCAAATTTGGTTAGGTCTCAAATAGATAAAGATTAAGATTAAGAATAAGACCCGAGATGTAATGAGAAGGAATGAGCTTAATAGCATTAACTCAACATTTAGCTTCCTTCCAAAAATTAGGACTGAAATTCAGTCTCCGAAATCCCGCTTCTGTCGTTGAAATTCGAGACTTTTGCTCAAATCCACATCCATCGGTGACAGACCGGCCGGACAGATACAGGCCTGCCGGCTCGGCCACTGTTCGTCTACTGTTCGTCCACGGGCAGGCCGGTCGGCCGGTGACAAGTTTTGCAGGCTAAAATCTGCCCTGGGTATCTTATATTTTTGTTGTATTTCGAATATCCGCCGAAAAACAAAAAAATTGGGTCGGTGGACAACACTATTACCGACTGAGCCACACAGGCCCCAATCGAATCTGGCTTACGTTTGAATTCGTTCCCAAACTGTAGTGAGGCTTTAGAGGACGCTTTCGCGTTAACAGAAGCACTCGATTTTCTTAAATTCAATTGCAGTGAATTCCGGTTGAGATCACTGTTAATCTGCTATACGCTAGCATGATAACGAAAGTAGTCGTGACTGATAATAATCAAGAAAATATTTTAGTCTTTTAATCGGTTTTCCGGTATTTTTAGTCGGAAACCGCATTAGCATGGAAAGCCCTGACAAGGATTCACTTGATGAACTTTGTGATAAAAAGTTGAATTTAATTTTCATGAAAATTTAAAATAAATTTTCATGATACAGAATGGCAGTTATCCTTCTAGCAATACCATGACTCATATTGCCGTATTTGTATATTTACTCTGATCACAAGGGGGGACTCCATTGCAGTTGAAAGTAGCTAACAAAGTTGTAGGAAAATTCACTATTAAATAGGAACTAGGTAAATCCGAATTTTTACTACGAGGAAAATATTATACAACGGTGGGAATATTTGTCAAATCAGCAAGAAATGTACAAATTTCCCAGACGGTTGTCGACGTTACAATTCCGGCGGCCGTGGAAAACTATAAACCGAAAACTCTTACTCGTGGTCAATTTCTCTCAACTTTCGAATCCCTGAAACTTTCGAAATTTAATGACCAAAACAATTTCACAAGCGGAAATATGAATTTTTCTGAGTTCTATTAATTTTGATAGGCAGTTTCGTGAAGCTTAGCAGGTCGATTAATGCCAAATAATTTGCTTAACTCGCTTTGATTGTTTTAGCTATTGGCTAAACACAGACTAAGCAACTTACTTTAAACGCGTTTAATAATGTCTACTGTAAGGGCTAGAATTTCAAACTTCCTTGAGGCTACGAACAAACAGGTTGCCAAGACGTCGTCTGAGTGAGCTACTTTTTCGCCGGAACTTAAGGCCTATTTCTTTCAAGATTAAAATGGTCGGATTAAACGGAATAAAAATCAGCCGGATTAAAATTTTAATTGATATTTCTTTAATGCAGAATTAAACTGATTAAAATTAACTCGTTTAATCGGACCATTTTTTATCTGCGATTTAAACGAGTTAATTTTAAGCCATTTAATCCGCCATTAAAGAAATAGTGATTAAAAGTTTTAATCTGCCAACTTTTAATGCGTTTAATCCGCGTAGCTGCACGGGGATTAAAAACTAGTTGAAAATACAGGCGTTGGATTAAACGGATTAAAATTTATCTTTAAAGAAACAGCGATTACGCAGGTCGGATTAAAATTAACTCGTTGATTTTTTTAATCCGAAGTGTGAATAAAGAAACAGGATTAGATTAAAATTTTAATCCTAGGTGCATTAAAGAAATAGGATTAAATTTAATCCGTTTAACTCGCTGGATTAAATTTTAATCCGTTTAATCCGAGGTGCTATTTCTTTAATGCGGATTAATTTTAATCTAATCCGTTTAATCTTTAAAGAAATAGGGCCTAAGTGAGTTTTTTCGAATTCCTAATTACAGTTCTGGTAGACCACCGACTTAACCAATTCTGCAACATGTTGACTTTAACAGTTAAAGTCAAATTTTACAATTTTGCAAAAAGTCACCACGTGATGGTACGGATTTTTGTCTAATAATGTTGGCAGTTCCTGCATACCCTTGCTTTGGACCAACCAAGAGCCCTAATAGTGGTTGTGTAGTTTCGAGGGCTCGTGTCTTTTGGTTAGTGTGCTAGCTCACTGTTTGTTAAGAGATAATCTTAATTTTATGTTTGAAAAGCTAGCTCTATTGAGTAAAAATTGGGTTAGCAACTTTTTTCAGATTTTGTTGAAACGTTGCTTATTCGGAATTTTTGACCTGCTGAATCCGAATATGAAATCAGTTTTTAAATGCGACGATGTCTTAGTTCAGAGCGCACCTATAACGGTGTTAAATAATCAAACAATCTAGCATTTCTAAACATCGGAGCTGGCTGGCTGTAATGTAAATTTCAGACGATTCTGTCAAAGTATATACTTTGGAGTGATTGACTCACATTTTGGAAATAAGAATGCGAATTTTGTAAATTAACGGCGATAACACCAATATTAGAATCTAGCACTGCGAACACAAAGATTAACGATATCACGCAATTTTCACTAATTTGAGGCAGATAATTGATTGATGCGTTAACTGGAGAGTTGACTAGAGATTATTTTACACTGTATTTTTACAAAGCACAATATGTTAGGTCTATATATGTCTTCAAATTTGCTCCGACCGTATCTTGCAATTAGCTTTCAGGGCGCATCGAAATTTGTACTAGGGTCATATCGCGTTTTTGACCGACAACACCAATTTATGAAGGTTACACACAGAGTGAAATTACACTTCAAGCTGTTTTGTAGTAAACCTAATACTATTAAGTGGCAAAAGAGTGGCTAGCTTTTCCAGCAGCGATTTCTAGTTAAATTAGCAAAGCCCCTCCTTATAAATTTGGTTCGACTGTGTCTGAGTGGCTCAATCGTCAGAGTGTCGGCAAGAGTGCATAATTGCACTACTCACTAGAGAGCTTCTCTTCACTGCAATTGCGTAACGGTGCTCCGCCCACAATACGCGAATATTCTCCCGTTTGGTGGGGAGGGGTCGCTCTGTGCGACAAAGCATTCCCCCCTCGATTTGGTGGTGGTGGTGGGGGGGTAGCAGAAAAGAGGTCTCCGTTTCCTTGGGGGGGTTTCCTTTAACAGCCAATCAGATTCAGCCAATGTTTGCCTGTCGTGACGACCCCTCCCCAAACGGGGACTCTCTTTTGGCTACACCCCCCCACCAAACGGGGACCTCTTTTGGCTACCCCCCACCAAGCGGGGACCTCCTTTGGTTACTCCCCCCACTAAACGGGGACCTCGTTTTGGCTATCCCCCCCAAACGGGAAGGGGGTATGCCTGTCGATCCCCCACCAAACGGGGGAACATTCGCGTATTGTGGTCGGAGCACCGTTACGCAATGCCAAGAAGAGGAGCCCTATAATGGCTCACTCTTCTTCTAATATATAATAGAATTATGAACGCTTGGTGACCCGAAAATTGTGGATTCGATCACCACCTCAGATCCGTTTTACAGGTCTGCGGTCCTGAAAAACCGGGATCGCTTGGGTTAACTTTTATTTGGCCGCAAAGCAGTTTTCTGGAGAAGTGTTCTAAAATTTGTTATTTTTTAATTTTTAACATCTCCACATTAACACTCCAGTCGGTCTTGGTCGTCAAACGAACTGCTGCCGATAAAAATTTCGTTAAATTTCGTTAATAAAAACAGAAAGAGTTGAATGCTACAGATAAACTCTTTCCAGTCTGTGCCGAGGAAATTTATTTTGTTAAGCCTTACATTCAATACAACAGCACATATAATCTTCCACGGTTCTCCTTTGAGCTATGCTATTTTCTTTTTTGACATTTTCTTGTACAGTCCCTTTTTCACACAAGTTAGGTACAACTGGCAGTTCCGATAAAGCAGCAGACGTAAGCGAGAAAGGGAGATTCTGTCAAGAATGCGTCAACTCGTTCCGCCGGGAGGGTTTCGTCATTGTTCAATTTCGATAGTTACAAATGTTGCTCCATTTTCACCTTCAGTACTTCGATACTTCGTCTCGTCTTCCTCACCATCATGAGGAAAGTCCCTCACTAACACCAAGAGTCCATGATTTTCTTCTATATATAAGAAGAAGAGTAAGCCACCAGAAGGGAAGCAAAAGCAAAAGTGGGGGAAGCAACACAGGTCCCCGTTTGGAGGGGGGGGGTCGACAACAGCCAATCAGATTCAGCCTACCTTAGCCTGGCCCTTTTCTGCGTACCCCACCAATCGGGGACCCTTTTGCCTACCCCCACCAAATGGGGACCTGTTTTTGCTAACTCCCCCCCAAACGGGGAGGGGTATGCTTGTCGACCCCCCCACCAAACGGGGGAACATTCGTGGGCGCAGCACCGTTACGCAATGCCAGGAAGAGAATCCCTCTGGTGGCTTACTCTTCTTCTATAATATAATGGCATTAATTATGGCTCTTGCTAACACTGTTCGAACATTTGCAGTTTTGTCTTAAACTACCAAGTGCATCCAAACGACAGATAAATTCAACCTCAAGTTTCCGCATTGCGAGGGAAGCACATGTTAGCCCAAGTCATGTGACATTCCGACTAGAAATTGCCAAAACTTAGTGTTTTTTCAAATCCATACTTTATTGAGACGGTGTTTTCTGCATCAGCCAGCGATGGAACTGGATCCACGGATCCCCAGGTCAAGGGCTTCGACCTGGTATTTACCCAGTTTTCTTAATTTTCACAATTTGTAAACGTTTTTGGTTCAGAAATAAAATCTTAGGATTAATCCGTTACGATGCTCATACATAATTTAGCCTTCAGCATCTTCGCAGTTGGAGGTTCGTTTAATCCGAACGTTGTTTAGTGTCATCAAGAGTACCTAATACATAAGAGTGTGACAAGCGTCACACTCTATGTTATTAGCAGCTGAGCCATGCTCTGCGCGCTAACGGCCCATCCCCCCCCCCGCAATTGCGTACCTAGTGGACCCCCCCCCCCCCGCAAATCAGTACCTAGTACGCAATTGCGTATGTTCACTCGCTGCTACAATATTCCATTTATCGGGACCCCCCGCAAATGTGAACGATCACATTTTAATGGCAAAAGTTAGGTGACATTTGCGGGGGGGGTCCCGATAAATGTAATATAGGAGCAGGGCATGAACATACGCAAATGCGTAGTAGGTCCTGATTTGCGGGGTGTCCACTTACGCAATTGCGTGCCGTTAGCGCGCAGAGCATGGCTCAGCTGCTAATAACATAGAGTGTGACGCTTGTCACACTCTTATGTATTATGTACTCTTGGTGTCATCGACTTCATGAAAAATAAATTTTGAGGCTAGCTGATAAAATCACGCAATAAAGCAAATTTTTAAAGTCCTTTGCGTTTTTAAAATAAGTACTGATATTAGGCACTGCAAAGACTAGTAACTTGCTACAATATATACGACCAAAAGTGTACAAACTTGATATCTTAATATCAAATATCAAATATTTTAATATCGAAATATCAAGTTAACCTTTGTAGTAAACCCCCGCAATGCATATATTTTTAGAATCCTCTGGAACTCGCGATTTCGAAAATCTGGAAAAGTCCGGAATTTCTAGCTTCGTTCACGGAAAATCTAATTTCTTGTGGTTTTTCGCCAAATTTTTATCGCAATCAAAATTTCGTTTCCACGGTCGAATAGAGCCGGTCGTGCAGCATATTTTTGCTTTTACTAGGTTTTCTCGAAAATGCACCTAATTTCAGGAATTCCGGGATTACCGAATTTTGAAAATTTTCTCCAATATCCACAATACGGGTATCATTTGAAATCTCTTGTTGAGCTGAGCAAGTTTTCTAATGAAACTAATTCGCATTGATGAGCCCAGTGCTCGGAATTCCCGAAAAATTTCCAAGCTACAGTGAAATCCGGAATTCGTGGATTTCGGGAATTTGCTGCATTTTCAGACATTGGTTCTATTAAAAGATTTAGATCATCTAGAGCTTTCGAATGATACTCATAATGTGGGGTATTGGAGAAAATTTTTTAAATCCGGAAAGTCGAGTTTTTGCGAATTCCGGGAATTGAGTGAATTGAGAATTTCAAGGGTTCATTCTATTTGAAACGTTGTTCAGCTCGATATGAGCTTTCTAGTGCTACCCATTTTGTGAGAGAACATTTTTTCAATCCGGAAATTTTTAAATCCCGGAATTCCGAAAATTAGGTGCATTTTCGGGAAAAACTTGTAAAAGCAAAAATATGCAGCATGACCGGCTCGGCTCTATTCGATCGTGGAAACGAAATTTCGATTACGATAAAAATTGGGCGAAAAACTACAAAATTTGGATTTTCCGTGAATGAAACCCGGAATTCCTGATTTTTCCGGATTTTCGAAATCCGAGTTATCTCGAGTTCCTGAGGATTCTAAAAATATATTCATCGTTGGGGTTTACTGCAAATGTTAGCCTGCTACTAGCGGCCAATGTTTACATTGCACACACATTTTTGGTCTTACTATAGTTTTGGATAACCGACGGATAACTCATTTTCACTGTTTGCAAAATAGTGCAGCCTATTTTTAATTTTTTATAAAACTAGAGCAAACTAGAGCTCACCACTGCGGAAACAAAGTGTATCATACTTAGCGTCATACCAAGAGTACATAATATAAGAGTATGCCACTAGGCAAGCTCTATGTTACCAGAGCAAAAACTATGCTCTGCACGCTAACGGTCCACCCCCCCCCCGCAAATCAGACCCTAGTGACCCACCCGCAAATCAGTACCTAGTCGAAACGGGGTACGCTCACTCGCTCTATGTTTATGTGCTTAAGCTCAAAAACACATGCAGTGCGTGCGCGAATTTTGTGCCTGCTTCGAGCTTTAGAACATAAACATTTGCTTTGCTCAAAAATCTTTGAAGTGAAGGGTCTAATTTGCGGGGGGGGGGGCGTTAGCGAGCAGAGCATAGTTTTTGCTCTGATAACAGAGAGTGTGCTTAGTGGCATACTCTTATATTATGTACTCTTGGTCATACTCATCGCTAGTTTCTACGTTTAAAGCAATACATACCGGAGTAAGTTGGCTCTGCGCTTAGTCTCTTTTTCTAGGGGAAACCCTGGCCAATAAGGAAAACTGGGCCACCTTGTCTGCGAGTCACCTTTTAGTGACTCGGTTCCTTCGTCGGCATCAAGTTCGAATGACAACTCAATTTTTTGTTACCCGGAAATGTGAAGCAGTTGAAGACGCTTCTTCCTAGCAAGTTTTCGGTCATGGATTTCTAGAACAAACCTAAGCTCATCAAGACACAATCCTGCGGCTTCAAGAACACAAAACACAAGTTACATTAAAAGGGTCAAAATAATAAAAGAATTCAACGGCAGAAGCATGTCACTGCAGAAAGAATGTTGCTGCCATCGGCAAACATCAGGAGCTTCATCAGGAGCTTAATGAGACCTTTTCAATGAGTGCAGTCGTTGCCATAGGAAAAACAATGAGGAGGAATTTTGCTTTCTCACTCCTTCTAAATACAACGGTAGATTCCTTCGACGAGAAGGATTAATACCAAAGAAAGTTTCATCTATATAACGTATTTGCTTCAACATTAAGTGATGTTGTCACCTATCGTCCTGCGGAGTCACTTTTAGTATACCGCAGAAGGCACTCGCAGTACCTGTAGAGGCACCTGTTCTATAGAGGCACTTTTGAGTCCTACATAGGCACTTTATGCGCTACAGAGGCACCTGCATTTACTGTTTGCATTTGAAAATCCATTTTACAGTTTCAACATAATTAAACTATAGCAAACTATTAATTTGATATATTTCGTTAGAACTAAACAGATCTTTCAGATAATGATTTGATGATTAGCGGGTATACCCAAGCGCATTCACGTACTGGAAAAATGCTACTTAACTTGAGGCTCAACAATTTCAGTAAAATAAAATTTAAGAATGTTAATTTAATAAGATTTTAAGAATTTTAAATTTTCTAAATTATATATTATTTTTAATGCAATGCAGTCACGCTCACGACGGTTTGCAATGTTTCTGGTTCCCATGTGAAATCTTTTGTAGTCGTTATATAATGTTTAAGGTTTGCAATTCTACAAATTTGCCTGGAATTAAAATATTTATGGTTCGTAGGTTAATAGTTTAAAGACTGGAACATTATAACCGACATGTCCTTGTCGGAACATTATAACCGACCGGATAGTGTGTCTGTAGCATACAATAGTGCCTAAGCCTCTGTAGTACAATAAAGTGCTAGTAAAGCACCTGCGCAGCCTGCCTGCCTGTTGTTGTGATTTAACGTGTATAATTCGTGCAACCATAACTTTGTTTGTATTATTTGTCTTTACTATTTTGTTTCAGGACCTGCGTTGACGGCTGAGAGGGTCAGGGCCCTTTTGGTAGGTACAAACATTATTATTGCTTCTTTATACTTAGTATTTTGTTAACATTCGAGTTAAGAAATTGTTATTTTTATTAATATCTGTACGGTCTTAGTTGTCTGAATTTCATTCCTAGTAAGGTATTTGCTGAGCTGAGCATGACAAGCTAGTGAATTTCCGCTCAAGGAGATTTCAAGGCTTTCTAATAATGTGAACTATTATTTTAATTTATTTTTTAGGAAGAAGAAGACGAGATTGTCCTCCGGCAAGCTCCTCAGCGGGGGTACTGCGGCGAACATCGTAAGTGTTATCATTTTTATGTTTGCTTTAATGATATTTGCAGTTTATTGCAGATATGTTGCAGTTCAGTATTACTGATCCCATAGCTCGGCTAAATAATTTTGCTAATTGACTAAACTAACATTTTAATCATAAAGCCCCCACTGTCCTAGTCAGTTATATTTGAGATCAGTCAGTTATTTTTGGCATACTCGTTCATTGCGTCAGCACTTAATTTTAATTTATCTTTGGGATTTTTAGCTTAGATTTTAAACTTATTGTTCTTCTAAGCTGGTTTTTAAACTAAAGGCCAGTCGTTCAATTTTTGTTTTTAATTGTTGAACAATGCTAATAGAATGCATATAATTCAATATAATATAATCAAGTTCACTGGTTCATTGCTATTATTTCTTTTTTTATTATTTCAGTGTGCGATGTGCCCGGTTGTGGACGGTCGTTTGCCACTCTACGCGGCCTGCGTGTCCACACCGGGCGCATGCATCCGCAGGCCCCTGCGGAGCAAGCTGGGGGGCAGGAGGGCCCGGCCGGTGGGGACTGGACCCCGTGTGACCTGTGCGGTCGCGAATTTGCGACCGTACGGGGCATGCGGATCCACCGAACAAAAATGTAAGCTTTTATTTCATTTCATACTTCAGAAAACTTATATAAGTATGTTAAGTTATGTAAAATTAGCTCTTAAGAAAATATTAATTTAATTAGCTCCTGTGGCCTGAGCAATTGTATATAGCAATTGCTTATTAACAATGATAGCAATTATAGCAGCTATAGCAAGCAACGAAGCAGTCATATATATTTAAGACTATTTAGTTGGTTTCAAGGTAATCATTATAGCGCGGCTGGAAAAAAACCCAAATTTTCGAATTTTGGCTGTAACCTTTTTTATTAAGCGACAAACCGAAAATCTAACTAGAACCACCATGAGGCCTTGCAAAGAGCTTCGAAATGAGCCATATAACGTTTCTCTAGCATTTACGGTTGAGTTGAGTTTACGTTGAGCATTTTTGCTGGAAGCATGCCAGAACAGTTTTGACTATACCATTCGAAAGAGCGGGTTATTTTTGAATCAAAAAATATCGATATTTTTGCAAAAATTCATGTCAAATTGACTTTTGAAGATTTCGTATTTTTAACACGTAAACATATTCAAATTTTGGAAATTTTTGAAATTTGCTTATTTTCTGCAGTTTAACCATCCTATCATATAGAAAACGTGCTTTTATTGCATTTAAAGCCAAACCCGACGTGTTTTAGTGAAAAAATAGCGATTTTTGACGAAATTTGCAAATTTGGCTTGAAATGGCACCAGCTCAGATTTTTGGCCACCCGGACCACACACAGAAGGTCGAACCTAGGTAAAATCTATACCAACTTAATCAGGAGGCTCTACTAAGCTAAGAAATGCATGAATTTTTCCTTTGCTGCCAATGGTTTGAAAAAATTTAATTTTGAAATTTGGGTTGAAATTTGGGTTTTTTCCCGCACATGGGTTTTTTCCCGCCGAGTCTAGGTCACCCCCAGGTCGCACCACAGGTATTAGATCCAAATTGCATACACCATCGTGAAGTTCGATACATATCCTCTGTGAAACTGTAATCCGTTTTGGGCTTGGTCTTTCCAGTTCAGGGTGACCTCCCAAAGTTGACCCTGCCTGACCCCCATGTTGGGACCAAAAATTCCAAAATTTTCAAAGTCCCAAAAAATTTGCTGAGAGGCAGCGGGAGCTACAATAACACACCCTCCAGGGTAGTTTTGGACGCTGTTTAAGATAGGCTATTAAAATCCGATCTAGCTCATACGGGTGACTGACACTGGGGATGAGTTTTTCCGCATATCGGACTGGGTTTTTTCTTGCCGCGCTATATATGGTGACAAACGTCCATCGGAAATTTTTACCTGATCGAGCCCACACCTTACCTAAAAAGTACATTTACAAAATAAGGAATTGTAAAAAAATTAGGCTGACTGCATAATGTAGTTTTTTTCATAAGGAATTAACTATTGCGTCTGTGATTTAGCGCGATTTGTTCATAGTTTTATACACATTTCGATGAATGCATAATTTCTAGCTTCACAGAATTAACTGATTTAACATAAGGCTTAAGGTATCGCTTTGTGCAAATTCGACCCTACAGGCTCCAATTATTTATAAAAGTGGACGAAACTTCAAAAATACATTATTTTCGTGCTCTTTAACATTCTGGGACCAGTCCCGGATTTTTAGGTGTAAAGATAGGAAAGTTTTGGATTTGCCATTATTCTCTCAGGACGTAGTCGATACATCGGATTGGTTGTTATGGCTGGAATGAGGGCACCAAAGTGAACATTTTTGCTTTTGCATCCTTTGAGCTATCTCTAGTGGTTAAGGCAGTATAAGCCAAAAACGATTTTTGGGGTCAAAAAGTGGCCATTTTCGCAGAAATCAGTTTTTTCATAATTACTGCCAAATCTTACAGACAATTTTGACTTAATTATACTCAAGCGATACATCGTCCAATTGCGCCTTTTATCAATACCTATTCGCTAGAGTTCGTTGCTTTAAGCTAGAGAATTCGCCGAAAAACCATTTTAGCAAAAATGCGATTATTTGTTTTGAACATAGATTTCTAAAAAACTTCGCAACGGATTCGCCTGATTTTTGGCAGAATGAAAATTCGCACTATTGCTGAGGGACATTTTCTCGGTTTTAGCTAAAACATCTCCAGTTGCGAGAAGGCTGACTACAAAGTTGCAAAATTTCGTGTCTTCGCACATATTCCTAATTTGCTGGAGTATTGAGACTTGTTGAGCCAAATCCAAAAAAACGTCCCTCGGCCCACATGTCTTTGATATCATGGCACAAGATGAAATTTTGGCCGATTCTACACTTTTGAGAAATCTATGTTCAAAAATTCTTGGTCTATATTCCGCCTGTAAGATGTCAGCATGTGAGAAAAGTTTTGCAATTTTTAGCTAATTTTTGCTTGTTTCGTAAGCTCATGTGAATGTACAGACTATAAGCTTCAAAACGATGTATAAAGCTCTTTCCAACTCCCAAAATTGCAAAAGTTATAGCGTTTCGAAAACTCACCACAAATGCACTGCACAAAAGGATACCAGCACCTTAAAATAGATGTAAGAGTGATATAACATAAGGCAGACAGACTTATAAAACACGCTTTTAAACGTTCAAGGATAGAGCACTACCTCCACGTATACCCCATTTTTCCAATTTCATGGCCAGTGTCCCGTCTGTGAAAACATAATATTTACTCCTTTACGCAGGTTGTGCCTTTCTCATTTATTAAATTAGAATCAATGCTAAAATCAGCTTATCGACCGAAAAAATACAGCCGATTTCTATTTTCTGTACTAATTTTAATTTTATTTTTCAGGCATAGGTGATCCAGGAAGAAGACGGGTGAAGTAAGTAATATTCTGATGCTTTACTTATTGTAGTATAAAGAACAGTTGCCACTAAATCGCTCGTTGCTGATTTGCTACAAATAACAGCTGCTTAGAAATACAGTTTTCATTAACTCACTTGCGGTGTTGTATTGCATGCTTAAAACTGCCTTAAACATTCATCACATTATCGTATCAGGCTAGATTCTTTCATCTGTACCGTCTGCTTTTGTTTTAGTCGACTGAAGCCAATGGTGGAGGAAGAAGATCCCTGAAGCTTCTTGGGTCCCCTAAACATTTTTGTTCGGTGGATTACGTGGGTAGGTCAACAGCATTGTTAAAATTCATTGAATAAAATTGGGCGATGCTTTTAAAGCCAGAGTAGAACGGAACCTCGTTAAACATAATAAATTTTTCTTTCGACTTTAAGAAATTCTTCTTTAGCATTTGAAATATTTACGAAACTTAGCTTGCTGGGAGACCCAACTCAAGTCAAATCAAAAGCAAACCTTTTCCTTTTTATCATGAGTTAAGGCCTGCGTGAGAGCTTTATTTATGCTTGTGTTATATTTAGAAGAAGTTTCCTTGAACAAGTATTCAAAATCAAACTTTATGCTTTCATATTATTGAAATTTTTGAACATTCAAGTTCAAAGATTTTTAGAAAATTTTGGTTATTTTAGGTGATTGCTCAGTTTCTAAAACCATGATTATTAATTATACTTTTTTCCGTACGCCCCACTCCAGTTGGAGGTTCTCCGGTTAGCAGTAGTGTCAGCTTTAATTTTAAACTTTGTCTGGGGGAAGGGTGATTAGCTGACACCGAATAATTGTCGTTACAATTACCCGATGCGTTGTACCAAGGCTGGAGATTTGCCCATCACAGTGATGAACGCACCTCGGCAGCTCCACCCGAAGGCAGCCGCCCCTTAACTCTCGGAAAATTGTTGACACAAGAGGGATACCAGCTATCATTGGTGCCGGCTGGCACCAGAAGCGAATGAATGAAAATCGTGTTCGTCGGGACCATTAGTGTTAGAATTTCGTGTTTTGAGTTGCGGAAGCGGAGTACATCTGCAGTCCTCCGCACTGAACTCATGCGCTCACTTGCGTGATTCTGTGCGCGTTCGTGTGAGCGTACCAGTTTGTGGACATGCAAGCATATCAAGCAATTACAAGAAGTTCTAGCGTTAACAACCAGAGAAGCAGAGTCGAGGAATGCATTTTAAGGTTTCTCAGTTAGACTTTCCCGGGGTACGTAGCTGCTATCGTTGTTGACGCAGGACGCGTTTTCGGTTTTGTCGTCGGCCAATCGGTGCGGTTAGAACAACTTTGGAATTGTCGTGCAAGCATTGAGTACACGAGGACACGCGATTTGATGAGTTTTATGTGGTTATCTTGAGTATATTGAACTGCGCAAAATGTCGAAGGCATGCTGGTGCTGGACCTCTCTTTTAACAAGTGGCACTACAGAATTGTTTTGCTAATTTTACTAAAGTACATAATTATCGACAGCCGTCATTTCACAAAAAGTTTTAGTAACTACGATACGGCTATGGACTCTGCGCTGTGTTACCACGTCAGCTTGATTATCAATTCACACAACGTCACTGGTCTTGGAGCGATTCAGTTTTGCTTAATTAGCTATTTGAATGGAATGGGCGATTAGCTATAAAATTATAATCAGTAAATAATTTCTACCTAGCGATTGGGTGAAAAACTGCAGCCTTCCGTAAAGCGTAGGATGTTAGAAAAAACAAGTGAGTATCAGTCGGATAGATCATTCCTGGAGCATCTTCAGAAGATCGTATTGCGGACCATTTAAATAATCTTTCGGAGATCTATCAGACCACCTCTAGAGATTATTTGGAATTTGAGATCCAGTCGTGGAAAGCTAATACTCCATGAAATTTGTTTGAGGCGGATTCCCGGAGACATTAAGGGTAATGGCAGCAACAGTGAACTGAGGTGCAAACGAGTCACGTACTCAAAATGGACACACATACGGGCTTGCTTCTGATCCCATCCCATCTACGCTAGAGGCTTGGAACGTCGAAAGACGTTGTGCTCCGCTGCTACACGCATGAGCAGTTAATGGATGTCTTACTACCGGAGCCGAAAGGCCAAGATGGTGTCTGCTCCAGCTTCCGATTGTTGTGACAGCTTCCAGGCGACGTAGCGAGAGTCATACTAGCTATGACTGAGCCCGGAGAGAAGAAGAAGAAGAAGACAGTGAACTGAGGTGTGGATGAGCAAGACGTATTAAGCGGGTCACGTCCTTGAAATTGCTCAGTGTTCAGAAAAAGTGATTTGTTGAAAATAGCTTCGAAAAAAAATGAAATAATGGCAGCGTTAGTATCAACGTTAGCGGATCGTATCATTTATTATGCTTAGCTTACATCAAAAAGTGTAACAAAAATTTTCCCCATACTTTGTAGCAACATTTCTTCTAAACGTCTTGTAATGAAATTCACGAACAGTATCCTGTATATATCTTATATCAACCAAACTGTCAGGAGGTGTTTTCCATATAATCAGTAACGAATATAGTAGCCTGCTTTTTTGAAAACAGCTAGCAAGTTTCAAACCTAGTTCGAATTGACGATATTGTAATTTTTAATTTCATCAAATACGTTAAGTAAATCTATCTTTAATCCCACTGAGCATCACACATATCGAAAACATTTGTCGTGGGACCATTTCGCAGCAATTTGTAGGACAATGGAACCAAAGCAAGCAGCAGGTTGTAATGCTACCCTTCATAATCATGCCTATCCCTTAAAATAGACACTTTGTGGCAGTTATCGAGATCAGTAGAACCAGTTGGATAGCCACCTTACTTTTGGTACTTTTGTGCCAGAGTATCAAGCTATAAGTGCTCTGTTAGCTTTGTTCAAGCTGAGCCAAGCATATAGCTACCAGGCCACTTGCCACTTGTAAGTGCACCTAGTATTAGTTTGTGCAAACAGAGGGGGGAATTGTTATTAAGAATTATATAGCAAATTTATACAAAATATAGACAGATTTGGGCAAGGTTTTACTCGCAAACAAAGTGCCGCCAGTAACTGTTACATTAAAGATGAGCGAAAAATAATCCGTGCGTTTCTTCTACAGCTTTCTATGAAGGGGGTAACCTAGATCTCGTAGCAAGCTAACTACTTGCCCGCGAGAAATTAAACACGCTTAATATTTCAGCAACTAATCGAATTTAGTTCCACATAGCAATCAAGGAACCCAAGGTAACCAATGATTTACAACTGTAAACCAGCTGAAATGACGAACATCACTAAATTAGCTCTAACTCTGACCATAGTTTAGTAATAAAAATGAAAAGAAAAAGAAAAGAAAAAGTTAGAGTTGTCTAATTTTAGACTTTTGTCGTATCACGGCATTTAATGGTTTAATGGAAAAAAGATGCAATTGCAGATCTGAACCCAATGAAAGCTATACGCAACAAGAAATGACTCAAATCCTGTAAATACTTAATAACGAATCAGCAAAGCATTCGAATTTTCTAGTTATGAATGAAATATGCTATTATCAATAACACCACTGCACTTTCATGACCCCCTGCGACCAAAACCTAAAGTAGTAAACTGAAACACTGCAGTACAATTAAAAAATGGGGCAACTTGAAATGATCAGTAATCTAATGAAATTAGCTTTGCATAGTAAATATAAGATTAAAATAATGTTGAATTACAACAGCAGTGAACGAAACATGACAGATAAATGCATGAAAAGTATTTAACTAAAACGTAACTATGAATACAAATATATTTACCAACCAATGAGTTAGGAAGATACAAGTGTAATTACCAACCAGTGGGTTAACCAGTAGGCTCGATCATCCTGTCAAAACGCTTTAAGTTTACTAATATCTTTATTTAAAACGTTGTAAACCTTCTGAAATTCATGAGGCTTCTTCTTCTTATTCACAATGAGGCTTGCCCTGTACACTATGGCCAGATTTCAATATTTTTCCGTATTTTTTCCTTCTTGTCTTCTGCCATTTTGAAACCACTTTCGTCATTTCTCATAGTGCTTCTTCTTTCACTTCATTCTTCTGTCTCATTCCTTCTACTACCTTTCTTTTTCATATTCTTCTTCAGTTACTTCTTTCTTCTCTACAATTCTTTTTTGTAATCATCTCTATTCTTCCGTCTCTAAATTCCTTCTTCTTCATGATCCTTCCTTTTCGTGTCTGTCTTCTGTCTCACACCTCTTTCTTCATTGTCCTTTCTTTTGTCACATCTTATGTCATCTTCGTCATTTTTATTTGTCACATCCTTTGTCATCTTCTTCATTCTCTTCATCTTTTTCTTCATCATTATGTCTTCCTGGGTTATTTTTTCCCTTCTTCATGATTCTTCCTTCTCACTTCAGCCTGTCTCATTCCTTTTGCCAATTTTCTCCTTCTTTACAATGCATTGATCACTTTTTACTTCACTACCGTTATTTATTTGTCGCTTCACGTTTATTTTTAGTATTTACATCACCTCTTTTCTTTAATTTTTCATCTCTGCTAATCTCTACCGCTTCTTTCGTTTTCCACTGCAACTATTTCTCCTTAATTTGTTCATTTTTTCAACTTTCTCTTAGCAATTTCTCCTTTCAACTTCCAACATTCTTAACACAGAGTTCGTTTGCCTCCGCTTCTACGCTTCTCTTCATTCAGTTCCACAATTCTGCATCCAGTTGGGTTAAAATATTACAAAATCAGGGATCAACATGTCTGAGCGGGGAAAATGTAAAAGGTAGTGTACATGCTGAGACAGTGTACCAAACAGTTAGCAGATTTTAAACAAATAGAGAATAGTGAAATACGTACTTTCGTCTGCAGAAAAAATGTTCATTTTAAGGTAATTAACATTTAGTAAAATTTGGGGAGCGTGTAGGAACTTAAAACTCATACAGCGTTTACACAAACCTCGAAGTAGAAAAGTAAATGGATTATCAGAATTCCAAATTATTAAGAAGAGAAAGGCACGAATGAGCGTAAAGCTTACAGCGTTTACTTAGTGTAAAGTGAAACAGTCAAAAAGTTCAAGATAATATTAAATAAAGGAATCTGAAGAAACGTATGGTGAAGCGGTTCAATACAAATCAGAATCATATTCAAACATTTTGCTTCTCCGCAACGTTTAACATCTAACATTTGTTCGGATTCGAAGGCCCGTATTTTATGGTTGCAACCTGCCATTCCTGCTCCGCACTAACCAATTACTAACCGCCGTACTAACTTACTAACATGCCTCTAACCATACTAAGTACTAACCATCTACTAACCGTCTACTAACCCCATAAAACTGTAGTCATTGTTCTTGACAAGAATCACATAAATAAAAGTAAACGAACAAAGCATATAAACATAAGCAAATAAATAAAACTAATAAAAGCTTTCAAACAAGAGAAAATACCAAAAAGCTCAAACACGTAAAAGGTGGATCTTGTAAAAGGGGTAGGTCTAAAGATGCTAGTTCTTGAAGGAACCGTAAAAAGAAGTTGTATCGTCGAGATCTGGTGACACTGTAAACTTCAAATTTAGTAGGCCGGTTCAAAAAATAGAATGTAGGAAGACACATACACGCAATGCACGGAATGATGAATGTTAGCCCAAGCGATTTGACGTGCATTAGTAAAAGTAGTTATGTCAATGCGCAGCGGTTTGAGTTAACTAAAACTTTTTACAAAAATTTACGCATCCTTTTTTTACAAAAATAAAAAATGTGCAACTGTTTGTACCTAAAAACATTTTTAGTATTTACTAGAAAACAAATGCAAACCTAACTGCAGCATGATTGAAATTAAGGGTGTGATCTCGTAAAGCTGGTTACTGCCCCACGATTGTAAACCATGGTTTATGAATTAAATGTAGACTGCAAGCCTTCAAGCGTCCAAAACGTGTGGGGAGCTGAGGGACTTGAAGCTGCTGTTGTCTGATCAGACGGGCACACATTGTAACCAACTAAGCAACAGATACTTCAGTGAAAGGTGCTAAAATCGAAATTCGAAAGATTTGGACAAATTGAAAGCTTCTTAGTTAAGATAACTATATTTTAAACCTAATTTGTTCAAATAGTAAAGGACGATGAAAATATCTGGCTATACTCTCGCTTGACTACAATAATTGAAACTACGCAAACCGTAACTGTTTGAGGCCTGCTGCTTAAAACCTCTACAAGATATGGAAGGCATTAGCGGGATTCACTTGAGCTGTGGCATATGTTGATTCTAATAAGATCGGAGAAAAGCAACGAGAAGCCCGAATAAAATTTGGTCCTTATTGACAGCGCTGGATATTGGGAAGTTGGATTAAAAATTAACTTCCACGAATATAGAAGTAAATAGAAACCGTATATACCACTAGGACTTGTTAATTATTCCGTTGTATCGCACGAATGAAGTTACGTGTTAGGATTGAATTAGCCTAATGCTGACCTCTAACAATCCAATAAAAAGCGTTGTAAATAGTTTCTCATCAATGCTCTGATGTGTTCAGGCGGTGTAGAAGCCAGTCACTTAGCTCCTTAGCCCCTCAGCAACAACATTAGCTAAGCAACTACTAGTGTTTTAATTCGTCCACAAACACCACTCCGAGGGAATTACAGAGCGGCAAAAATGTTCCTGAAGGACAGCACCCTAATGAATGGGAATGATATATCCCCAGTAATGTAAGTCATAGTGGGGGTCAAAACTTCAAATAGATGTGGAATATACATTTGATGAGTTCCTCCTCCCGCTAGAGTTTAAGCTGACAATGACTGACCACAATAGTCCCCAAGGTCGTTCCAAACTATTGCTCCAGCGGAAAGCACACGTCACTAGTTGGCTGCATTGGAACAGTCCAGATCGGCAGCCAATCGGCCGTTGAGCCAACCGAAACGGATTGTCTAGTTGATATAGTCTAACGATCTCCAGCCTCCGTAGTCTGAGAACTGACCGACCCGGTGAAGGAAGGACTAGCTCTATAGAAAGCGAGGAAAACCCTAGAATAACCTGGTAAAGAAACTAAAAAACCACCATCTTTGCTTCAAAAATTGGTTCGACTCTAACCATTTAGAACTGTTGCCGACTGGAACAAAGCCACAGTAAAATTATCGCCTCTATAGGAGCTTGTCGAGCAAGAAAAGAATTATTAGATTCTCAGCTTCCGTTTTCTAAAAAGCACGAGTATTGGAGGAGGAAAAACATCTGTTACCACAGGTTAGTGCTGCCAATATTATGTTTAGATAATTTCACCCCTATTAGGCAAATTTGAAAAACTTTGACCACTAACTTCTGTCATGGTCCTAACGAACGCCCTATTTCATACAATCATATGGTTTAGAAACTATGAGCAGAACATGCACCAAAACTTTTCTTATAAATTGACATCTTTTACTTTGCTTGCTATTAACTAGGACTTCACTGTCGCCTGTTTAACAAGTTTATCTAGTCGTAAGCAAAAATTTCACTATATCACAGTTCAGTTATTTTGCTTTTAAAATTGGTAGGAGTCCAGAGTTGAGTCATCATGGATTTTCCCAATTTTTGAAAGATAAATTTTATACTTTCGAAGTTTTTCGATAGGTTTCCTCAAGTTGCCATACCATTTTTGCAGATTTAACCTGCGAAAATGTCGTACAAAAATTAACGAAAATTTGCCAATCCTTGTCGGTTGACTCCAGGTAGCAGCTGCATTTACTACTTCTGCAGTAGTAGCAGTCATGTAATACATATTGCCAAGTTAGATAACTGCGCAGGTTCACTGTTTTCTGTTTTTGGTGCGATTTCGGCTCAACGCCAACCACTCGTATGCATAAATTAATCGGAAAGCATCGCTCCACGAAATAATCTCAAACTAATATTATTTCTTTATCTGCTGTTGGCCTACGCGCTCTCTTCTAATCACTGGCAGTCAGGGTCCTCAGCTTCAAAATGATTCTTGCGGCTATCTGGGATTTCAAAATTTAACTACAAGCCACTTAATCCTGTTCCTGAAAACAGATAAAAAGTTTTCGTCTTGGGCACTGCCTGTCAATGACTAGAAGAGGGCACCACGTCCGTTGTTAGTGTACATACTTAGGTGTAAGTCCGGTTTATGTTTGTCCATTGAAATTTGTTTTTCGAAGTATAGTAGAATTTTGGTGCTCATCCGAAACTGGTTCCGTCCATACTTCATTCTTCCCCCAGGAGTCTGATATTCTTTCTCTGAAAACCCAAAAGCTTTAGAGGAGACAGGATCTCACATGTTGGATTTCAAACATTTTCCTGTTTTTTCTAAACTCTTAAGCACGAGTTTCTGAGAACCGACTAGATTGGAAAAAAGGACAAATATAAACCGGACTCGTAGTTTTACTTTTATTTTGTGTACAGCTTAGCTATATATGTATTGGGATCACGTAAAGAAAATCCCTGAGATAATTTAACTCATTTCAGCACCTTATTTCTGAAGATTAGAATAACGCAAGAATTTAAGCTGTACCCTTTTTATAAAAGTGTACAGCTTAAACTGTTGCGGTATTCCATTCTTCAAAAATAAGTTGTTGAAGTTTGTTAGATTTTCTCAGGGAGAGGGGCAATTTCTTTACGTGACCCATTGTGTCCGTATGGTCTGGCATGGGAAACAAAATCAAGATAAGAGGCTGTGTTCGCTTCAAATTTTTTCTGCGTTGAAAATGAGTTTAAAGTCAAAAACTGCTCCTTCGTCATTTCCAATATTTATATGACGTGTGTGAAAGTGTAACCTTTCGTGCTGGAAATGTAAATTTCAATACTAAAAGTGCTGCCGGAATAAAGAGAACTCGTAAGCGACACCAAATTTGACCAGAGTACCATCTCGTTCCCTAAGCTTTTCGACATGGAATCCCGAACACTTAAAACAAGCTCAGACCATGAAGGAAAGTTGTATCGTACTTAGGGCTCACCTGATTTTATAGTAGATGAAGTGACCTGTTTATCTTTGGAGATTTGAGTTTGGATACCATGACCTACTGGGATCACACCTGTGCGTGTGCCCACAGTAACCCTTCTTCAGTTTGTGAAGTTAAAATTTATTCTGCTCAATAAAGGATTCCGTTTACTATCAAAATCATGAAGTGTTTTTTTAAGTTTTGGACCTCACCCTTACAACCTCCTATATTCACAGAACCCTTTGTACCCATGTTCCGTATATAGTTCTGTGACGTGGAAGAACCCTCTCCTTGCTTATTGGAGAAACCGTGGGCCATGTTCTGGGTACTTCAGTGATTTATTCTATGACCATTACGGGCAGCTCTCTGACAAAAGCTGTTCAGTTCGCTTAGAGCTTTCTTTCGATCATGATCTTTACTGCGTTGAGCCAGCAGTGTTATGTTGTTAAATTTGTATCTAAATTCGTATTAATCGCCAAGGAAAGAGAAGAAACGTAAAGTTAGGGAAAGCTAATGAGCTACTGTTGCTCGTTTTTCTTCATACTTCAAGTTCTTTCATAAAATGATCAATTGTGATGAGTATTGTAGTGAGTTTGCTATAAGTAATCTCAATTTTCCCATGTCAGATTTGTATTTTGTATTGTATAGTGTACCTGTGTTTTTGGACTTGTATAGTGGAGCTTTGTTTTAGTATAGCATAGTATACCTGTATTTTATTAATTTTGTATAGCGTACCTGTTTTTTGCTCTTGTATAGTGTAGCTGTGCTTTATTCGTCTTGTATAGTATACCTGTGCCTTATTCATTTTGTGTACCTGTGTTTTTGCTCTTGTATAGTGTACCTGTGTTTTTGGACTTGTATAGTGTAGATTTGTTTTTGATGTTGTACAGCGTACTTGTGTTTTATTCATTTTGTATAGTGTTCCTGTGTTTTTCGGTCTTGTATAGTGT